>CAUYSK010091572.1:0-61902 GCA_963575035.1 Avahi laniger
GGCCGGGCGCGGTGGCTCACGCCTGTAATCCTAGCACTCTGGGAGGCCGAGGCGGGCGGATTGTTTGAGCTCAGGAGTTCGAGACCAGCCTGAGCAAGAGCGAGACCCCATCTCTACTAAAAAAAAAATAGAAAGAAATTATCTGGACAACTAAAAATATATAGAAAAAAAAATAGCTGGGCATGGCGACGCATGCCTGTAGTCCCAGCTACTCGGGAGGCTGAGGCAGTAGAATCACTTGAGCCCAGGAATTTGAGGTTGCTGTGAGCTAGGCTGACGCCAAGGCCCTCACTCTAACCAGAGCAACAGAGGGAGACTCTGTCTCAAAAAAAAAAAGAAAAAAAAATTGGAACACAGGGTAAAGAAGAAAAAAGAATCCTTACCTCCACTCCTGATCTATCATTTTCACACAACCAAATTTAAGATGTTGCTGTGTTTTAATCACACAGTGAAATCTACTCTTTCTTTTTGTATGTATAAAACCCAGTTATCTCCATCTTTCTTGGTTCTGAGGTGATCTCATTCTGGGGACTTCTGTAGTTGTTCAGGATTCTCCCACAGAATTTAAAATAATCTGAAAACATATGAGAAAATATCATCCCATGAATCAAATTAGTCTATGGGATAAAATTGACTGAGCTACCTCACTTATTAGCTGTGCAATTTGGACCATTCCTATGTACCAGTTTTTTCCTCTATAAAATGAAGATAGTAATGATCAGTAGCTACATGCATTGTTGAAGAGTTAAGTGAGACAATCTTTTAAAACACATAGCAGAGTACCTGGCACATAGTAAGTATTCAATAAATACTGGCTATTAGTAGTATTAGTCTACCCCAGCATTTGTTGATTTATGTTTCTCACATACTGTTTACATTCCCCAACTGGGAACACAGATCCTCTGAGCCGAAGGGAAGAAAGACGACTGTAATCGCATTGTGATCTGTAGTTGTCATGGCTAGTTCTTAAATGAGAAGAGTTCCTCTATTATGCTCCTCGACCTTTTGTTTGTTCAAGATATCACGTCAGTTGAAGGTGCCCTTCTGAGCCTGCTCAGCACTGCTATGGTTTTCTACCACCATCAATCAGGGAAACATATGTTAATTAAGTGCGTTACTGTTTTTGCACATGATTTATTAGGTCTCTTATCATCAATGTGTTTGATCAAAAAGAAAAGTAATTAAATGGAGAACAGTGGTGGCAACACATATTGGTATCAATTATTAAAAGTTGTTAGGATGAGAGGCTGATCATTTGTCCTTAAGCCGTTTGGGGGTCTCAGCTGATGACAAACTATCTGAACTATTACTACTTCTAATTCTTAGATCCAGTTTTTTTTTTACAGAGCACTAAAGGGAAATATAATTTTATATTTATAATCAAAATACCAGCAGTTGGCAAAGGAAGACTGGAATTGCACAATATTTTCTCTTTATCTCTTAATCATAGAAAGTCAATAAAACTCTCCAGTCAAAAACCTGTGATTTGTCCTTTTAATGTTGGTAATACAACTTTGTAAGATAGGCTTCTCAAAAAATAATGACTGCACAATTTTAACGGGGGAAAACAACGCATTTTAAAATTTAAACAAACATTTTTTCTTCCTGGAATAACTTGTGCTTCTAATGGAAGTGTTCATAAAATGTTGGAAGGCAACTCCACGGGTCATTTTGTGTATCCCTCATTTTTTTAGACAGCATTATAAACAAAACCTCCTAGAACTTGTTTTAGCCTTTTCAATAAAATCATCCAATATGAAGACTATTATTTATAATATTATGATTAATTCTACTATTCTGATGAATCTATAAAAGGAAGGTCATCATCTACATTCAGAGATATTAAGATGCTGTTGGTTTTCCATATCTTATAGCCAATGAGTTTTAATTCTTGGAGTCAAATTAAAGATACTTAGTCATCATAAATTATGTTTGGAACAAGGTAGGGTATAAACATATGAATAAATTGGGTGCTACTCTCAGGAAATATTTAGGTATAATGAGAATTCAGCCTTAAAATATTATAATATGAATAATGTATTGATAAAGCTAATTTTTCTACCTGGCAATTTATTACTATCTAATTTTGAGAATTTTTTTACCTTCAATATTCCACCTTACATTAGGGAGATTTTATGTGTGAAAATCCTTGTAAAAACAAAATAGCCTAAATGTGAAAGTCACATGGCCATATACAAACTGAAACATGAGACCAGCTAAATGGAAAATAAAATTTTACTTCAGGATGAAAATGATAAAATTAATTTAGGAAACACTTTGATTTCTGGAAAGATCTTTATGAAAATATTAATGGTTGTGACTCTCTTAATAGTTGTACATTTTTGTGTTTTTTTCTACTCTTCAAATTCTGCAATAAAGTATTAATACATTGATTTTGAAATTAGATCAAAAGGTTAATTTTGAAAACAGATTTCATCAAGTTAAAACAGAAACAAATTAAAAATAGTATTAGTCTCATTCATTTTTAATTTAAGTTTTTATTTAGGTAGTTTTCTATATATTCCTGATTTAAGTTTGGTGGTAGGATGATATGCTAAAATTGAAAGTAGTCTTAAAAATCATCTGCATTTTCCAAAATTAGTTCCATGGTACTTAATCTTGTGAGACAGTCCTTGCAAAAAAAAAAAAAAAAGGGTTCCACATTAGATAAGTTTGGGAGACACTGGTCTCCATATTTAGAGGTTCCACTGAAGGGATCCAAAAAGCTTGCCACTAATAAACCTGTTTATGTCTATTTAACCCAATATCTGCTTACCTCATTTGACCATGGACAACATTTTCCCACATAACTCTAATTAACATCCTATTATACTTCAGAAAACGCTATTCTAGACCAATCCTCTAAAGAATGACACTTATTCAGAGAGCTGTTGCCCAAGGTCCAACAGCTAGTTAGTAGCAGTGTTAGCACTGGAACTCAGGCATTCTGACTCCCTCCCTGGTGCTTGTTTTTATTATACCCAAATATTCAACATTTTTACTTGAAGATGAAGAGACATCAATTGTTCCTTTTACATCCTTCCAAGAGAACATTCCTTACTGCGAGGAAACAGAGTAGGGAAGATTTCTTCTGACACCTCCTTCTAAGATTCAAGTCAACTTAACACTGATACACCCTCATGCCATAGAACATTTGGATGTTTATGAACAGACCTGAATAGTTCATCAACTGACCCACTTAAGAAGGAAAATTCTGCCTCACCATTTGTTATTCCCATTTCTACTAATCTGAAATGCTCCCTTCCCCACCCCTTCAGCAATAACCTTGAGGTAAAGGATTTCTTTTTATCTTTGTATACTAATGCCTCTTGAAGGCCATTTATGTCACACTTCAGGAGTTTTTTCTCATTACCTGAGGAACCATGAGAGAGTGAAAAATCTCTATCCATCTGGGAATGGAAATCGAATGTATGTTCAGAACATTTACTGCTTAGCCCCACTAGTTCTATTTTCTTATTATACCCAGTTTAAATGATCAGACATGCAGGCCCATAATATCACCCCAACTCCAATAGGGAGTGTTTTGCCTAGTGGTATTAAACCATTTGTTGTTTACTACCAATTAGATATTGCCTGAAAATACACAACTCCTCGTATTTCCTTCATTGCCTTGTTACTATTTTTCACTTATTTTTTTTCTTCCTTTTGAATGTTCTAAGACATTTAAAGAATAGTTAGCACTTCAGTATGACAATATAGCCCACCTCCTCATTTTGAGGTCTGTGGACATCATTTTGGGAATTGTTTAGAAATGTAGAATCTCAGGTCTCACCCAGTACTACTGAGTCAGACTCTGCATTTAAACACAATGCTCATGGGATTTGTGTGCACTTTAAAGTTAGAGCATTGGTCTAGGATATGTTACAAAGCAAGAATTTAATTTGTGAGGCAGAAGCTAGAAAGAAGTACATTTATTTGCTAATGCCTTCTGAAACTGAAGCATTTTTTTTGTTCTAAAATATACACCAAAGCTAATATATTAGGTGTGTGAGCTTTTAATTTTGTGAAGTAGAAACAAACCTGGAGACTTTCTGAAATGTTTCAAAGGGAACATGAAATTAATTTAGTCAATTTGACTTTGATATCAAATAAGCTAATGGGCGGCCTTCTTTCCCTCTAGGAACTGACAACTAAGCTGGGCAGCACAGCTCAGCATCAACAAGAGCTATAGAGGGGTGTGGATGGAATAAACACAAGCCTTTCATTTTCCCCTGTGGAACCATCCTGACTGAGGCATTAACATGCACAGCAAAGATGTAATCAGTCCCTGGCTTTAGTCTATCCAGGCATTTCTACTCTGTGATTTCCCTGCAGCTATCTTCTTGGGACTAATGGGGAAAAGGGAATCAAGTCTTTAATACTTCCTTCATTTAAACAAAAAAAAAAAGTATGATTTTCCTCAGGATACTAGGAGGTGCTGAACACATTGTTTACTAATCTTATTTGATAAAGCCACAATTGATTTCTTTTTCCATGCATTTTGAAGTGCTGTATCTTAGCAGTAGCTTTCTCTAAGGAGCTTTACACAAGCAGCTCATTACACCACAAAAAAAAAAAATCCCTGTGAGGTAAAGGAATCGATATTTATTATGCTCAATCTTAGAGCTGATGGAGAAAATGCATGAAAAGAACTAAACATGGGGAGCTGAATTTCAGACTACTAGCTCTTAGCTAAATACCCTCTGTCGTGGTGTCCCCAGACTCCATTTTTAGAATTAAGGAAAATTAATTTATTAGGTTTAGCTTTAAGTAGTCCTAACCATCCTCTTGGTTTATAATAGGGATGTAGGTGGATGCCAAGGAGTCTGAAGATGTATCTTAGTCAATACAAATTTCAAGAGTAATGAACAACTAAGTTTCTAAGCAGTTGGTTCCATGCACACTGATGGCCCTGTTATTATTTGTTAATTAATTTTTTACCTTTAAAATGTTGTAGAACAATTTCAGTAGGATGGGTACCAGTTCTTCTTTGTGGGTCTGGTAGAATTCAGCTATGAATCCATCTGGTCCAGGGCTTTTTTGTTGTTGTTTTTTTGGGGAAATGTTTTATTACTGTTTCAATCTCACTACTCATTATTGATCTGTTCAGGGTTTTTATTTCTTCCTAATTCAGGCTTGGGAAGTTGTACATTTCCAGAAATTTATCCATTTCCTCTAGGTTTTCTAGTTTGTGTGCATAGAGGTTTTCATAGTAGTCACAAATAATATTTTGTTTTTCTGTGATATCAGTTGTAATGTCTCCTTTTTTATTTCTGATTGAGCTTATCTGAGTCCTTTCTCTTCTATTTCTGGTTAATCTAGCTACTGCTCTATCAATTTTCTTTATCTTTTCACAGAACCAACTTTTTCTTTCATTGATCTGTTGTATTATTTGTTTATTTCTGTTTTATTTAGTTCTGCTCTGAGCTTTGTTATTTGTTTTCTTCTGCTAGCCTTGAGTTTGGTTTGTTTTTCTTTTTCTAGTTCCTTTAGGTGTGACACGAAGTTGTTAATTTGTGATCTTTCTGTCTTTTTGAGGTAAGCATTTAAGGCTATCAATTTTGCCCTTAGCACTACTTTTGCAATATCCCATAGATATTTTGAGGCTTGTGTCTTCTTTGTCATTCAATTTAAAAACAGAAGAACAAAAGATACTAGATACTGGGAAGGGAAGGTACAAGGGGCAAGCATGGTGGGGGGAGATAGAGGGAGATTTGTTAAATGACACAAAATTACAGCTAGATAGGAAGAATAGGTTCTAGTGTTCTATATCCCTGCAGGATGACCATAGTTAACAATATTATATTATATAGTTTCAAATAGCTAGGAGGATATTGAATGTTCCCAACACAAAGAAATAACACATGTTTACAATGATGGATATGCTAATTACCCTGATCTGATCACAATACATTATATGTATCAAAATATCACAACCATAATTATTAGGGACCAAGAACAAACTTCTTACTAAATAGGAAGACAATGATCCCCACCATCAAACTATTTGTTGGCATTTTCTTGGGCAAAGAGAAGCACTCATTCACTTATCAAAATCATTATTGAAAATAAATATCAGTTTTAGTCAAATAAGTTGATACTTTAGCCTTAATTAATCCAAGTTTATCCTCAAAAAATTTTGTCAGATAATTTCTTAATTTATCCCATTGATCACTAGCTACAGAGAAATTCTCTTTCACCTTTTATAGACATACAATATCATTGTCCTATGTGATTTTCCAGATGTTTCTCTGAAATAATGCTGACATTCTGGTTCTATCTTGGTTTGACATGTACACTATAATTATCTTCTATGTGTCAAATAAATCAAATAGAAGAGTTGAAAGACCTAACCTTATCTTCTATTGCTTTCTACTTTCCATAGTTTCTGAAACAGCAATATCCTTCATTTTACAAAGAAGGTTTTATATCTTTGATCCACTATTCTCTGAATTCTCATTAGTACTAGAGATATGATAGTGGCTGATTTAGAAGCAAAGCTACAAGAACCACTGCAACAGAGATAGCAAGTCACTCTTTGTCCTAAACAGAAGAAATAAAAATATATTCTTTGCAATTGTGAATTGTGCTGCTATAAATATTGGAGTGCAGATGTCTTTATTACAGAATGTCTTTTTTTCCTTTGGGCAAATTGCAAAGATGTGGAAACAACACAAGTGCCCATCAATACGTGAGTGGATTAATAAAATGTTGTGTATGTATACCATGGGGTATTACTCAGCCATAAAAAAAAAAAATTGGTGAACTAATACCTCTTGTATTATCTTGGATGGAGCTGGAGTCCATTCTTCTAAGTGAAGTATCACAAGAATGGAGAAACGAACACCACATGTACCTGCCATTAAATTGGTCCTAACTGATCAACACTTATGTGCACATGCAGAAGTAACATTCATCAGGTGTTGGGCAAGTGGGAGAGGGGAGGAAGCGATGGATAAATTCACACCTAATGTATGCTGTGCACGCTGTCTGGGAGATGGGCACACTTGTAGCTCTGACTCAGGCAGTGCAAAGGCAATTTATGTAACCAATGCATTTCTACTGCCACAATATTCTGAAATTAAAATAAAATAAACTTAACATTTAAAATATATATACTCTTAACTATAACAAATTAACAGAAGAAGAAACACATTAGCCTCAACATTTACATGAGTAATGTCTATGGAGTTCTAATTACAAAGATATTGATTGGGAATGTTGAATAAATAAAACTTGGAATGACAGAGCTATTTTGAAAACTTCAGTTTTCTTTACATGTCACTCTTTTGTATTAACAATCTCTGATGACCATAATTTTTATAACATTCTTCTTTGGTTCTATTAATCATAGTATATTGGAGACAAGTTACAGTCTAATAAAGAATGAGCTTATTATTTCAAGTACTATATTTGTATTGATGGCAACAAATAATGTTCTCTTAGCCTAGTGAAGCATGTGTAGTTATAAGGGACAGTGACATTTGCAAACAAAAATGGATAAGTGGGTGGGGATCACTATAATTTTCATGTCTAGTGACATTGGGAAATTATCAATAAGGTTGAACATACTTTCTTTTTTACCTTGAGGTCTTATTTGAGAAAAGAAGACAAAAATCACAATAGACTTGAGCATAAAAAAGAAAAGATATAATCCACTGAATGATTGTACAAATCAAACCATTACTATTCTCAAAGTATGTGGATCTGAATTAGGATATTTTTAACTTTTTATTTTGAGATAATTGTAGATTCCTATGCAGTTGTAAGAAAGACTACAGAGAGATCCTATGTACCTCTTACCCAGTTTTACTCAATAACAACATCTTGCAAACTGTAGTATAATATCGCAATCACACTATTGACTTTGCTACCATCCACTGAATTTGTTCAAATTTCCCTAATTTTACATGTACTCATTTGGTACATATGTGTGTGTCTGTGTATCTGTATGTGTGCATGTGTTTAGTCCTATACAAGTTTATCCATGGATAGATTTTTGTATCCATCACTACAGTCAAGATCCTGAACAGTTCCATCACAGTATTGCCCTTTTAAAACCACATCCATCTTCCTCCTACTTCCCTCCCACCACCCCTCATCTGTAACTCTGGCAACAACTAATCTGTTCTTTACTATGATTTTATGTCAAGAATGTCACATAAATGGAATCATACAATATGTAAGCTTTGGGGATTGGCTTTTTTCACTCAGCATAATTCTCAGGAGATTCATCCAAGTTGTAGTGTATATCTATAGTCTATTTTTTTATTGCTGAGTAATATCCCATAGTATGGATGTACCATAATTTGTTTAACCATTCATCCATTGAAGGATATCCATGTTGTTGCCAACTTGGGGTTACTATGAATAAAGTTGCTTTCAATATTTGTGCACAGGTATCTAGAAAACATAAATTTGCATTTGTCTTGGTTAAATAAATGTCTAAGAGTGCAACCGCTGGGTCATGTGGTGATTGCAGGTTTAGTTTTATAAGAAACTGCCAAATGGTTTTTCTGAGTAGCTATTACCATATTATATTCCCACTAGCAGAGCATGAGTGATTCAATTTGGTTTTTTCACCTCCTTGTCAGCATTTGGTGGGTCACTATTTTTTTTTTAGCCAATCTGATACATGTTGAATGTACTTTTAATCCAGAGTTTCTCAACCTCAGCAGCATTGATAATTTGGATTAGTTAATTTGTTTTGTGTTGGGAGGGTTGTCCTGTGACTGAAGGATGTTTAACCTGACCTCTACCTACTAGTTGCAGTAACATGCCCCATCCTTTACCCTTCACTCCCACCACCTTTGTTCAACCAAAAAATGTCTTCAGACATTGTTACATGTCCCCAGGAGGCAAAATCTTACCCTCTTGAGAATCACTATAATCCATCATGACATTCTAAATCTAAGTAAAACAAGATCACTAATGAGCATTTATCTCCTCTGGGTTCTTTCTCTTTTTTTGGAAATTAAAAACTTTTTTTAACACCCCACTCTCTTCCTCTTTTCCAACCAAAGCTCTCAACTCATCACCCAGATCCATAAGATTATAAAACTGCTATGATGACTTACTGGAGTAAGACCAAAGTGAATTGTTTTCACATTATCTTGTTCAGGCTATTAACTCTCAAATTATCTCCATCAACTAGGAATGTGTCTGCTCCCACTTGGTGGTTAGATGCTAGTTCCATGTAGAAGAAAATTCAGAATACTTACAAGATGAGAAAGGAGAGGAATACTTGGACAATAATCTTTTTTAAAGGGAGCTAAGGCAGATTAGAAGGAATTCAGGTTAAAACAGATAATGCTGCAAGTTGGGAAAAAACATAATTCCAGTCGCTATACCTGCAGAGTCTTACTGCTAAGCACAAAACTCTGTAAATCACTTGAGGTGTATGTCAGAACACTAATCCCCCACTTCTCAGTCTATTAAAATGCTTCTCATCCACCAAAGCTCAGATCAAGTGCTATCTCGTCTGTGACACCTTCTCCGATCCTCTCAGCTGGAATAAAATAATCCTTCCCGTGGATTCTGCCAACATTTATCTCTACCTTAATCATTATTAGGATTCAAATGATTCTGTCCATGCTTTGATTATATGTGCATCTATCTCCATTCTGAGATGGCTAGCTTCTTAAATGTTATTTAGCAGTGACTTAAAGACAAGGGCAAGAATGCCTGTGCAAGGTTACCATAAAGTACACAGAAGATTAAAGGGAAAAAGATAGAGAAGCAACAGACAGCTGAAACACAATGGAAGAAAGGGTGATTTTCAAGTCAGAATGTTTAGGGAACTTTGGGGCTGCCCTTGGAATTTGCATCCAATAAATCTCTAGGATTGGGGGAAAATTGTTAAGTGTGAAATCAGAGCAAGGGATCTTCTGAGTCAATGGTTCTCAAATGGAATCACCCAGGTTTCTTAAAACATATATTGCTGCTTCCTGCCCCTAGAAATTTGATTTCATGGATCTGCAGCGGGACCTGAGAATATGCATTTCTAAAGGGTTTTCAGGTGATGCGGATGCTGGTGGTCCACCATGACTTTGAGAACCACTGATCTAGCTGACTTGTGTTGACAGCATGGGCCTACCTTCAAGGTTTCAACACAGAGCCTGTGAGGGTCAGCCCAGTTGCGCTGCCATGGAAAGTATTGGGGGAAGGATTTGTGTAGTAGGTGTGACACTCAATAAATGCTCAATCTATGAGCATGGGCTCTAGACTTCTTTTAATGACTTTAACCAAATATTTAGTGGGACATTCATATTTATCTTTATATTTCTGAAATGCTGTGCACATAGTAGGTGCAAAACACTCAATAAATGCTCATTAAAAAAATGAATGAATGAACATAATATCCTTGCAGTCTTTGCATGCTCATTGCATAGAGAAATTTCCCAATAAAAATTTGCTGGTTTTGTTGTTGCTGCTGTTGATAATGATGCCATAACATCCTTCTCAATCTGATGCTAAACATATGGAGAATGAGGAAATGTTTAGGGAAACAAATAATAAGTTTTAAGAAGATAAAGGTCTAGAAAGCTAATCTAGGCTGCAGATATTGTCCGTGACCTGGTAGGTAGGTAGATAGATAGATGGGTATAAAGATATACCTACACCCCTCATGGATTCTATGGCAGCTAGACTTCTAAGATGGCCTCATGAATCACCACCTCCTGGTATACATACCCATATGTCCTCCTCCTTTTGAGTGTGGCCTGAATCATTTTAGTGATGTGTTCAAAAAATTGAATAGAGCAAAAGTGGCAGATACTATGTCCTTTATCACATTACAAAACATTGTAACTTCCTTCCATCTTATTTGTCCTGTCTCTCTCTCTCTCTCTCTCTCTCTCTCTCTCACCTTTTTGTGTGCTCAATCTGATGAAGCCTGATTCAATGGAGAGGCCACATGGCAAAAACCTGAGAGCATCCTCTGATCAAAAGCCAATGAAGAACTAAGGCCATCAGCTCAACATAGACCTGACATCCTCATGAGTGAGCTAGGAAGCAGATCATTCTAAATTAAGCCTTGAGGTGACACCGACCTTGTTAGATACCCTGAGACAGTGGATTCAATTTAGCCATATGTAGATTCCTGATCCATAAAAACTGAGAAATAATAAATATGTCTTGTTATTTAGGGCACTAAATTTTGGGGTATTTTGTTATGCAATAATAGATAATGAATACAAATTCTTTTCTTAAAATGTCAAATAATGTCTTCTGCGGAGCATCAAAGAAGTAGCGTGTGTGTGAGTGAGTGTGTGTGTGTGTGTGTGTGTGTGTGTGTGTGTGTGTGTGAGAGAGAGAGAGAGAGAGAGAGAGAGAGAGAGAGAGAGAGAGAGAGAGAGAGAGAAAGAGATATCAGGCAGGGCTCCAAAGAGATTTCTGATCCCCTCTAATATGCATAGTCTTATTTCCCATTATACCAGACTTGTTGCTAATGTGATCCCCTAAAAAAGTAAACCCTGAAAGTTCCAGAATTAATTAGGATTACCATTATCACTACATCCAAACTTTCCAGACTTAATCAGGCCATCCCACTCACCTTATTCCTAACCAATTGACAAAACTGTGATATTCATAATAATGGTTGGACTTACCCTTTCTGACTCATATTTCTAACTTTACTCATATCCTCTTGCAGACTTAAGTTAGACTCAAGAAGAATGTAGCTGTGCCCTGGCCATAGCTAGAGTCTAAAGTACTATAACTATACATAAACTCTTCTACACATCAAGAATCACAGAAAACATTCATTCACTTACACATGTCATTTTCAACAAATGTTTACTAACTGCTTACAATGCACTGTTCTAGGAACAATATTGGAAAACTGGCCATGACTGCGATGTATTCATATTCCCTTTTAAATTTGTAGTAACTGTTAAATCCATCCATCTCCTCAGTGATTTCTTTCTAGCAGTGTCTATCCAGCAAGTATTGTGAGCACATTACCATTTGTGAAATGTTGTCAGTGAAAAAGCTAATTATTTGGAATAGGCAAGATGTCTGCCATTGCAGGTACTTCAACCAGGCTTTTCAAAATGAAACACCAACAATGATCATTTTACTATTGCTGGCATGACATTTGGTTTGAGATTTGAAACTTTTGGCTGGCCATTTCCCAAGGGACCACAGTGAAGGCTCGAGGGGCCTCTGTGTAAAGATGAACCACAGCAGGGAGACACCAGTGTGCGTCTGACATGGATTCAGCTGTGCATGCACAGTCAGCCTGTAGCACAATCGCAGCTCATAAAATCCCACGTCCCTCAGGGTTTCCAGAGATTATAGGGGGTAAACAAAAGACAGAGTAAGCATATGAGGCACATTGCTTATAAATGAAAAGCAAAATATAAATATAAAAATAAATCCAGAAAATGCAATTTGGCAATCCATATGAGAAGACTTAATTTGTATTTTGCATATCTTTTGATTTAGCAAATCTACTTCAAGGAATTTAATTTTAGGGGTGTGTGTAGGGGGGTTGGGGATCATAGGGCTTTGAAAATCTATGACTACATGGGCATTTGCTAAAATGATGTTTGTGAGGGAAGAAAGTGGAAACAGCCTAAATATGCACCAAGAGGGGAATGAATAAATTAATTATTATATAATCACATAATGGAATATAATTCAGCCATTAAAATAATATTATGGAAGAATAACCAAGAACTAGGGAAATACTAATGTTCAGTATATATTATAAAGTGAACAAGTAGGTTAAGAAACATGTGCAATATTTTTGAGTTTTTGTTTAAAAATGCATGTGTGTTTACACACATACACATATATATATACTATATATATTTAGAGAGAGAGAGAGACACTTCAATAGTAGTTTTCTCTAGATGTTGGGCTTATGAAAATTTTAAATATTATTTTTATTTAACTATATGGAGTATATTTTCCATAATAAGCATATTTTTTGAGATTAGGGATAATTCCAATTTTATTAGTTTTATTAAACTATTGTCTATATTTTCTACAATGAATACACATTGCTTAGGAAACATCAAATTATTAGAAAAAGAATCAATTAACTGAAGATGTATATTAAGGAATTCTTACACCAAATCTTGAGGTTTTAGGTATACAAAAAGGGAATATATGTAACTGAGTCTTCTTCCATTCCGCCTTCTGCCCAGCAACTTAGCTATCACTCAAAAGCTTTAAAAACTTTGAGTTTAAAACATCAGTGTCACATAACCATCCTAGGGCCTGTTATCTCCTGTAACTGGGACTTTCTTTTTGCCAATGAATGAATCAAAAGGAACTTGTCTTTGGGTTGAAGGAGAAGGAAATGATCTTGTTAGGAGGAAGGAGAGAAGACAGGCCCCTGTATAAAGGTAGACAGATGCCAGCTGGAGAAAGACATGTATGTGTGGCCACTACTTAGAGAGGTATTCAAAGACAGTTCATACATGAACACATTTTCTGTTCAGGGACAGTGGAAGTTTTTCCACTTTAAAAATTAGTCTCAATAGATATCTTCAAAGCAACCAAAGTAGTAGAAGATATAAATATGACAGGTATAGAAATATTTGGTCTCTTCCTGAAATCAAACAGAACCTGAGATTTTACCAGGCAACTTATTTTTATTTTAAATCAAAATAATGCTTCACATTTAAGTAATTTTCCTCTTGGAAAAATTTTCCATTTCTTTTATGAAAATAGAAAAGAGAACTTTCCCATCAGAGTTTATTTGAAGCATACATAAAATATTGAAATAGACCAAAAACATATAATTTAACAAATACTCTGACTCAATTATGTTGTTTCTTTGTAGGAGGCACAAAACACATTCTAAGAAGATATACACTCCTTACATGTGCACAGGAAGCATTCATGCATCTCCTCATTTAACATGAATTACCACCCACAAAGCGTTAAGTACCCAGAATAAAGACATAGAGATCCACCTCGCCCTACAGGCCCACAGGAAAGAGAACAGGTGGGGCAATTGAGAAAGAATACATATTAAAGTCTTCTTTGTATGGCAGACAAAAAAATTTCATTTTCAACACAATGTATTAAGTACTTTAATAGACAAATACACAGTGTGAATGCTATTGGTGACCAGGGGACAGACAATTAAAAATTACCCAGTAGAAGGAAGCATTAGGGAGGCTTCCAAGAGGAGGAAAGACTTTTACTGAATCTTGAAAGGATAGAAAGTTAACCCAGTAGATGAGTGGGGCATACATGTAAGGGTACAGAGATGTGTCACTGAAGAAATGTAGACTGGATTAATATAAAATAAAGGAATTATTAGGGCAACATAATGACACTTGCTGATTTCTGTTATTTCATTGAAATAGAATTTGATTATACATTGGCAGTGAACAAGCTCATAAGATTTAATTTGTAAGATTTCCCAGCTATGGAATATTAGGTTATTGCTAAAAATTATTCACTCGCACCCCCAGCATTTTTGTGGGTTGTACATACTTGCCTATCCCTTGATTATGGGTTTGTTCACTGATTTGCATTAGACAGTGGAATGTCAGGAGACATAAGGCTTGAAAATACTTGAGAGGTTGGGCTTTCTCACTTGCACCTCTGCTATCTCAGTGAGAAGAACTTGTTCTGTCTAGCTCACTGCTCTTGGGAGAAAATGACAGAAACAAAAGAGCAGAGCTTCCCCACCCCAGTCCTCCTAGATCAGCCATCCTTTAGCTGATATTCAGACTTGTGAGCTTATTGATACATGTGTCTGAGATTCTGTGGTTGTTTGTTATATAGAAGTATATATTTCCTGATATGATATGCACAATTCCCAACATAATTAACATTTCTTAAATGAATGGCTCATCACAATTCTGTATTGTGTTATTGTGTGATGCAGAATTAGAGAAAGGTGATGTGGACTTTGCTTGAAATAAAGATGTCCAGACACTCAAAAGGAATGATGAAGTTCCTAGACTTTTAGAGATATGAAAGTGAGAGGGGAAGATAAAAGAATGGAGAGTGGGACTGAAGCCAATATTCACCTTTTTCACGTATTTTTTTTCAGAGCATATCTGGCCCTCAACTACATGCTTTGTTGGGGGGAAGTGGAATTTCTTCTAGATCTTTTTAAACTTTAATCCTTCTCCTCCAGAAATACTATATTCATGAATTGGAAGACTTCATACTGTAAAGATACCATTTCTCTCCAAGTTTATTTATCTATAGATTTAATGTAATCTCAGCCATTATAGAACTGTACAAACTGATCCTAAAATTTATATGGAAATTCAAGGCCAAGAATAGCCATGGAAATCTTGCAGAAGCACAAGGCTGGAGGACGTTGCCAGATATCAAGGCTTATTATGAAGTTAAAGTAATTAAGTCCATGTGGTATTTGTGCAAGAATAAACAAATAAACCAAAGGAACAAAATATAGTCTAGAAACAGACCCACCTGTATACAGTCACATGATTTCTGACAAAATTAACTCTGCAGTGCGATGGGAGAAATGGTGACCTTTTCAATAAA
Organism: Avahi laniger; assembly: GCA_963575035.1. Classification (NCBI taxonomy): domain Eukaryota; kingdom Metazoa; phylum Chordata; class Mammalia; order Primates; family Indriidae; genus Avahi; species Avahi laniger. The sequence goes on from CAUYSK010091572.1 coordinate 15,487, forward strand.
TAGTCTTGGATTATTTAAATATCCAAATGAAAAAAAAAATAAATCTTGATCCTTACCCTCACACCAACCAAAAATCAATTTCACATAGATAGTAGATATAAATGTAAAAGTAGAGCAAAGAAGAAAACATAGGATACAAGTTTTATGATGTATGAGTAGGCAAAAAGTTCTTAAACAAGCCCTAAAGAAAATAAATTACAATTTGGACTATAATTCTAATCTTCCATTTTTGAAGTTATGCTACCAGTATCATTTCAGTGGGGCAAGGGGAGTTCACATGGACCAGAAAGTATTATTCCATTTACCAGATAAACACTAAAGTTTCTTATTCCTACCTCAAACCTCATTTTATAAGATCCCCAATCTCTGATAGAAAAGATCAAAGCTTCCTTCACTAGTGGTATGAATAATGAGTATGGAATGAATGAATTTTCCTCCTAATATAGATTTTATTCACACATACTATAATTAATGTTAGGGAGAAATTCTAAAGAGGTCATTTTTTTCCAATATAGTTTACTCCAATATTAGTATATTCACCACAAAGAGGCATCACAGAACAAAGGAGGTAATACCTCCTTACTCCCCCACCACACTTCTACAGTATTGTATTAAAAGCCCCTCTAAATATCAAATATCACAATAGTACATAATGATATTCTGGAGATTATTAACTACTTGATCAATTAGTAGTGCTAAATCTCAAGTGTTAGGAGCCTTGCCAAGTGGAGATCACTCTGGAATGAAAATAACACCTTGCATGATGATCTGAATCAACGGGAAAGATTAATCCTTATAAGAAATTCTCAATAGTATCCATCACATAAAACAAGGTAAACACATTCAATTCTAAGCATTTCAAGAACTAAGAGGTTCTGTGGAAAGAAGATCTCAAAATATTAACTTCCAAAGAATCAAGGAAATGAGCCAAGTATAGAGCAGCCTGAGCAGTAGCCCTGTGTTCTCTTTCTGCTCTGTGATGTTCACAAACACACAGGTAGCAGACCTTACCTGAGGTGCCCGGAGACTGTCAAAAAAGGCTACTCCTGAGTAAATGAAACTGTGAGCTATTTTATCTCCTGAAGATGTGTGTCACGATGAATTTGTGCCCCAAAGCGAGGAATCAGGGGATCAGCACTGACGTCATTCCATAGAGAGACATCAGCACACCGCACAGAGAACCTTTCCTTCCTAACAGGCACATTCATTGATGTCACACAGCCTATGTTACTGATTCCAAAGGCGGCCTGCAGAATAGGAAAGTTCTGATTGGAAAAGATACACACACACACACACAGGTGTTCTACAGCCTACTGCATGAGGTATTCAGACTCAACAGTATTGAGATACATGATCAAAAACTGCCTACAAGGATCGCTCTTTTGTCTTTTTGGAAAAGAAGGAGGCATGATGCCTGCTGAGAGAAAAATACAGTATGTTATCAAAGTTAGAGAAATATTGTCAAAAGGCCAATTTATTACAAAATAATTTCTTCAAAAATTTAGCATCTATAGTGATAGATGCCATGCAACAATAGCTTCTTCACTGTTCATCTGACTCACTCAGACCTTGGATTAAATTAGTAAACTCCTTCTGGGTTTCTTTACCTGAAAAACGAACATGTAAAGTGTTTGTTTCTTGCCTGCTTCAAGGTCTCCAGAAAGTAAAGACTCTCTATAACCATTTTAAACTTGGCTGATTATTTTCTGCTCTGCCAGCTCACTGTATTATGTAATAGCATGCTGATATGCAAATGCACTTAACCTTGGTAAAGACTAATTGATCAACTTTAAAATGACTTCAACTTTTATTTTAAAAGTTCAGAAGTACAAAATATTTGTGGCCATTACTGGGAGAGCTTTGATGATTTATTTCTATAGAGCAGATCCAAAAGAATTGTCATTGAAAAATGAACTCTTCATAATCTAAAAATGACTTTTCCCCTTAAAAAAGAAAAACCAGCCATTCATGAGATTTATGCATAATTGGTTATGTGTTAAATACACAAATAGAGTTATAATATTAATAATATATTTAAAGATTTCGGCACAATTAGAAGCATATGTCACCTCCCTTATCCTTTGAGCATCTCCCAGAACTCAACTCCCAAATGGACTCACAAAAAGGGAGGAAGACAATTTGCTAGTTTCAAAATATTTTTTAATACAGATACTCTTGGGAAACAAAGACTGTATGAAGCTAACATGTCAATCTCTATGTCTAGAAGATGACTCTGCAATGGATTTAGCAAAACACATTAAGATTCTGGCATCACCAGTTATAAGAAGACATGAATGGAAAGTGTCTTTTCTGTTTTGCTGATCAGTATAAGTTATAATGGTGATCAGGCTCCCAATCTCATCTTCCAGTCTCCCTCCCTATTTCTTCCCTTGATTAAATGAAGTTGGCTACACTCTGATGGGCTGTGGAGATTAAATTGGATGTGTGCAGAATCCACCTGGCAAACTGATAAAGGCAGCTTCCAGGAGTGGAAATGGAAAAAAGGCATGAATAATAACATAGGGAGATTTATAAAGGAAAAAATATGGGCCACCATTAGATAGTGACAGTAATTACTTAAATAAATGTCAAAACACTTGAATGAAAAAAGAGGAAGACAAGTCATGAATATTTAAAGCTGAAACATGCCATTCTATTGATGTACCATTTGGAAAGAGATCTTTCTCATATTAGTTCAGGTAGTGTGTTTCAGAAATGCTGTATAGCCTATCAGTCTTTACAATGGGCAAACTGAATCACAATTGATACAGAATCCACATGCATTTTATCCAGTCCCTTGGTGTCTCATTACTCAAAACACTTGAAGAACTAACAGAATCTCAGACCCAGATGATTTGCCCATTGTTGAAAGTGAGGTGGTGAAGTCTCCTACTATTGTTGTATTGCAGTATCTCTCCCTTTAGTCTAATAATATTTGCTTTTTATATCTGTGTGTTCTGGTGTTGGGTGCATATACATTTGAAACTGCTATATCCCTTTGTTTATTTGCCCCTTTTATCATTATATAATGTCTTCTGTCTCTTTTCAAAGTTTTTGACTTAAACTCTATTTTATCTGACATAAGTACAGCTATTCCTGCTCACTTTTGGTTTCCATTTGCATGAAATATCTTTTTCTGTTCCTCTACTTTCATTCTATATTTGTCTTTAACAGTGAGATGAGTCTTTTGTAGACAGAATATAGTTTGATCTTGTATTTTTTATTTCAGAATATTACACAGGTACATTTTTTTTGTACAATATGAATCAATATTATAAGGGTGCCCATCACCCAGATAGAATGCATTGTATCCGTGAGGTGTGAAGTTACCCAACCCCTCTTCGACCCTGCCATCTGCTTGATTTCTGTTGAGTTTTACTTCCATATGTGCAAATAAGTGTTGATCAATTAGTTCCAGGTTAATGGTGAGTACATTTGGTGTTTGTTTTTCCATTCCTGTGATACTTCACTTACAAGAATGGTCTCGACTTCCATTCAAGTTGTTACAAATGGTATTAGTCCCCCATTCTTTTATGGCTGAGTAGTACTCCATGGTATACATGTACCACATTTTATTAATCCACCTGTGTACTGATGGCCAATTGGCTTGATTCCACATATTTGTGATTGCATATAGTGCTGCAATAAACATTCTAGTGCAAGTGTCTTTTTTATAAAATGACTTTTTTTCCTTTGGGAAAATACCCAATAGTGGGACTGCTGGATCAAATGGTAGTTCTACTTTTAGTTCTTTGAGGTATCTCCATACTGCTTTCCATAGAGGTTGACTAGTTTGCAGTCCCACCAACAGTGTATAAGTGTTCCTTTCTCTCTACAACCATGCCAGCATCTGTTGTTTTGGGACTTTTTGATCAAAGCCATTCTCACTGAAGTTAGGTGATATCTCACTGTGGTTTTAATTTGCATTTCCCTGATGATTAGAGATGTTGAGCATTTTTTCATGTGTTTATTGGCCATTCGTCATTCTTCTTTTGAAAAGCTTCCATTCATGTCTCTTGCCGACTTTTTAGTGGGGTTGTTTGATTTTTTTCTTGCTGTTTTCCTTGAGTTCTTTGTGGATTCTAGTTATTAACCCTTTATCAGATGTATAGCATGCAAATATTTTCTCCCATTCTATAGGTTGTCTGTTCACTCTATCCATTGTTTTCTTGGCTGTGTATAAGCTTTTTAATTTTATCAGGTCCCATTTATTTATTTTTGTTGTTGCTGTGATTTCTTTTGGGGTTTTCTTCATAAATTCTTTGCCTATGCTGATATCTATAAGAGTTTTTCCAACATTTTCTTCCAGAATTCTTATAGTTTCATGCCTTAGGTTTACGTCTGTTCTCTACAGTGAATTAATTTTTGTGAGTGGTGAGAGGTGCAGATTCTTTTTCAGTCTTCTGTATGTGGCTATTCAATTTTCCTAGCACCATTTATTGAATAGGGATTCTTTTCCTCAGTGTATGTTTTTGTCTGCTTTGTCAAAGATCATATGGCAACATGAGGACAGTTTTCTATCTGGGTTCTCTGTTGTGATCCATTGGTCTATGTCTCTGTTCTTTTGCCAATACCATGCTGTTTTGCTTATTATAGACTTGTAGTATAACTTGAAATCTGGTAAATTGATTTCTTTGGATTTTTCTCTTGGCTTAAGGTTGCTTTGCTATGCAAGGTGTTTTCTGGTTCTATATGAAGCACAGAATTATGTTTTCTAGATCTGTAAAAAATATCATTGGTATTTTAACACATAAACTGCCATGTGGGTTTTAATTAACTCATGCTAGCTTAGCCCAGAGCTTCGTCAAGCATATGTAACTCACATATCGCCTCACCTAGGGAGCTGTGAGAACTATTTTTCAAGTTGCCTATCAATCACACATAGAAAACAAAAAAAATAACAATTTTTTCATTACATTAGGAAGGATCATTTTGTTTTTGAAGTTTTTATTCTATTTTCATAATAAAACACTGTGGCCCTAAGGAAAAATATTTTTCTTGTATGGCATTATGTTAATGGGGATTGCACTGAATCTGTAAATCACTTTAGGTAGTACAAACATTTAAACAATGTTGAGTCTACTGATCCATGAGGACAATATGTTTTTCCATTTGTTTATATCCTCTGCCATTTCCTTCCTCAGTGTTTCATAGTTCTGCCTGTATAGGTCTTTCACCTTCTTGGTTAGATAGATTCCTAGGTATTTTATTTTCCTTGTTACTCTTGTGAAATATGTTGAGTCTGATTTGATTGTAAGCTTGACTATTGTTGGCATTTAAGAATGCTACTAATTTGTGTACATTGATTTTGTAAACTGAGACTTTGCTGAATTTATTTATCAGTTCCAGGAGTCTCTCAGTAGAATCTTTGAGGTTTACTAGATATAAGATCATATCATCAGCAAGGAGCAATAGTTTGACCTCTTCTTTCCCCATTTGAATACCCTTATTTATTTCTTTTGTCTGGTTGCTCGGGCTAGGATTTCTAGTATTATAATGAATAGAAGTTGTGACAGTGAGCAAACTTTTCTGGTTCTAGTTCTAAGGAAGAATGCTCTCAATTTTTCCACATTCAGCATGATGTTGGTTGTAGGTTTGTCACATATGGCTTTTATAATATTGTATATATTCCATCTATGCCTCTTTTTTCAGGAATTCTTATCATAAGAGGGTGCTGAATTTTGTCAAATGCTTTCTCTGCATCTGTAAAGAGGATCATATAGTGTTTATTTTTGCTTCTATTTATGCAGTAAATCACATCTATACACTTGTGTATGTTGAACCATTCTTGCATCTCTAGGATGAAGTCCACTTGATCATGGTGGATTATTTTTTTGATGAGCAGCTGAATTCGGTTTGCTAGGATTTTATTGAGAATTTTTGCATCTATATTCATAAGGGATATTGATCTGCAATTTTCTTTTTTTGTTGTTGTTGTATCCTTTCCTGGTTTTGGTATCAAGATAATATTGGCTTTGTAGAATAAGTTGGACAGGATTCCTTGCTTTTCAATATGGAATAATTTTTGCAGCATAGGTACCAGTTCTTCTTTGTACATCAGGTAGAATTCAGGTTTAAAGCAATCTCATCTGGGACTTTTTTTTTTTGTTGGAAGGTTTTTTATTGCTGCTTCAATTTCAGTATTTTATACTGGTCTGTTCAGGAGTTCTATTTCATCTTGATTAAGCCTAGGCAGGTTGTGACTTTCCAAGAATTTGTCCATTTCCTCAATGTTTTCAAGTTTATGTGCATAGAGATTTTTATAGTATTCAGAAATGATATTTTATCTTTCCATAGTATCAGCTATGATATCTCTTTATTGATTTCTGATTGAGCTTATGAGAGTCTTCTCTTTTCTGCTTCCAGTTAATCTAGCAAGAGGCCTGTGAATTTCATTTATTTTTTTAAAGAATCAACTTTTTATTTAATTAATCTTCTGTAGTATAATTCTTTTGTGGTCAATTTCCTTTCATTCTTCTCTGACCTTAGTTATCTTTTCTTTTGTTGCATTTGGAATTGGTTTGTTCTTCTTCCAATTTCTTGAGACAATTCATTGGATTGTTAATTGGTGATCTTTCTGTCTTTTGGAATAGGCATTTAGAGATATGAATTTTCTTTTTAGCCCTTTTTTTGCCGAATCCCACAGATTTTCATAACTTGTGTCCCCTTTGTCATTTAGTTTGAAAATTCTTTTGATTTCCATCTTAATCTCCTTCCTAACCTATGAATCATTCAGCAGTAGGTTGTTTAATTTCCATGTTCTTGTGTAGAGTTGAGTGTTTCTGTTGGAATTGATTTCTAATTTTATTCCACTATATTCTGAGATGATGCATGGTATAATTTCTATTTTTGAAAAATTTGTTGAGACATGGTTTGGGTTCTAGGATGTGATCAATCTTAGAGAATGTTCCATGAGTTGATGACAGGATGTATATTCAGAGGTTTGGGGGTAAAATGTTCTGCAAATGTCTGTTAGGCCCATTTGTTCTAGCGTTCTGTTTAAGTCCATTATTCTTTGTTTATTTTCTGCTTGGAGGATCTGTCCAATTCTGTCAGTGGGGTGTTGAAGTCCCTGGCTATTACAATGCTGCTGTTTATCAATTTCTTTAGATCAAGTAGGGTTTGCCTTATGAATCTCAGTACACCTCTGTTATGTATATAAATATTTAGTATTGTTATATCTTCTTGTTGAAGTGCTGCCTTCATTATTACATAATGACCATCTTTGTCTATATGAGAATGGCTACACCGGCTTTCTTTTGGTTTCCATTTTGATGGAATATTGTTTTTCTTCCTTTCACCTTGAGTCTGAATGAGTCCTTGTGGTTTAGATGTGTTTTCTGGAGACAGTAGATACTTTACTTGTATATATTTTATCCATTCAGCCAGACTATGTCTCTTCAGTGGGGAAATCAAGCCATTTACATTTATTGAAAGAATTGATAAGTGGAGTGGATTTCTGTTCATCCTGTTGAGTAGAGCATTGTAACTTTGTTTTATCTCTTGAGCCGTTGTAGTATCCGGGCTTTGACCTTTAGCTTTTTGGTGATTTTACAATGGTGGGTGACTATTGTGCTGATCCATGTATACTGCAGATCTGAGTACTTCCTGCAGGGCAGGTCTTGTCTTGACAAATTCCCTCAATGTTTGCTTGTCTGAAAGAGTCTTCATTTCCCCCTCACATAAGAAACTTAGTTTTGCAGAATACAAAATTCTAGGCTAGCAATTATTCTGTTTGAGAAGACTGAAGATGGAGCCCAATCCCTGCTGGCTTGTAAGGTCTCAACTGAGAAGTCTACAGGTAGTCTGGTGGGTTTTCCTTTGTAAGTTAACTGATGTTTTCACCTTTCAGCTCATAGGAGCACCTCTTTCATGTTTCTTTTGGCCAGTCTGATGACTATGTGTTGTGGATTTTGCCTCTTTGCAATGAACCTCCCAGGAGTCCTGTGAGCTTCTTGTATATGGATATCTAGATTTGTAGCAAGGCCAGGGAAATTTTCCTCCATTATTCCCTCAAATAGGTTTTCCAACCCTTGTGTATTTTCTTCTCCATCCTCAGGGATGTCTGTCAGTATTATGTTAGGCCTCATTACATAATCCCACATTTTTTGCAGGCTTTGCTCTTTTCTCTTATTTCTCTGCGCTATCTTTCTGACTGACTTGTTTAATTGAAAGATATTGTCTTCAATCCCAGAGATTCTTTCTTCTTCTTGATCTAACCTATCCTTGAGGCTTTCCACCATGTTTTGTAATTCCTTCAATAAATTTTTTGTTTCCAGAAGTTCTGTTTGATTTTTCTTTAATATTTCAATTTCTTTAGTGAATTTTTCATTCATTTCCTGAATTTTTTTTGCGTGTATCTGGTTTCTTTGTGTTGAGTTTCCATTTTATCTTGCATTTCATTGCGTTTTCTTACAATCCATGTTCAAAATTCTTCATCTGTCATTTCCATGTTCTGATTTTGGTTCGTATCCATTGCAAGAGAGCTGGTGTTCCCTTTTGGGGGTGCCCTTTCAGTTTGATTCTTCATACTTCTGGAATTCTTTCACTTATTCCTTCCCAACTAGAGCAGCTATTTCTTCTTACCTTTGGGTTTTTGTTTAAATTATGACATACCTAGTCTAGTCTCTGAGCCAGTAGGTGGTACTTGTGAGTGAGATTCGACTACACCCTGTATGATGAGTCAGTAAATGCAGTAAAAGGGCATGCAAATTGACCTCCCTGTCAGAAGGTGGTGCTTGCCAGGAGGAACAAACTGCAATGCAGTTTTTGGGTCCTGTGACCAGCTCTAGTTCCTCAGGAGAAGCACTCGAATGCCCCAGGTGGTGGCTGGGTCCCTGGAACTTCCAGCTGAGTCCTTATTCTCCACCACACCAGAGGTGGATGGGGGAGTGAGCCTGCCCTCAAGCTCCACAAAAGCTGGCAAGGGATCTGCCTTAGCAGGGGAAAAACGTCTGCTCTCCGCCTCTGGGCAAAGCCACGAGGGAGGGGCTAAAGTGGCCCCACTCAACCAGAAAGTCTGCCTGTGGAGGTGGGGCAGTCTTATACCCATAGTCCAGCAGTCTGGAGTAGGCCTTGCTCCTCTCTGCCCTCCCCTATTCTGCAGTTTTTCTCCATCATCTGCCAGCAAGCAGGACCTCAAGCCAGCCAAGCTTCTTCCAATTGTGATGTGGGCCAGGATGTTCCCTGCCCAGTATCCTGGCCTGAGCTGGGAGTGCCACCATCCTGTGGGAGGAGGAATGTTCCATGAGCATGCTGCAGCTAGGACCCACACTGAACTCTTTCCCATGATCTGCCCATGTAGCCACCCATGCCTCCTGACACTAGCTCACAAATATACCCTCTGTGCCCCAGGGCAATGCATTTAAGACCTAGGGGTATGGAATCTGGCCTGCAGGCCCATCCTTGGGGCTCCAGAGATCAATCCCTGACCATGTCAGGGAGAAGTACACTTGTCCTAAGTTGCCGCTGGGGTGCCCAAGCAGGTTCAGTGTTCCTCTGCCTCAGTGTATGCCCTGCTCTGATGGGGTCACTGGGCAAGAAGCACCAGAGAGGACCAGCAGTTAGGGAACTCACAGTCTGAGCACCCCTCAGTCCACTGCGGGATCCCAAAATGAAATATCTGAGCCCCACTCTCTGTGGAAGCCTCAATGTGGTGGCTCAGTTGTCTCTTTCAGAAGCCATGAGAGGCTGGAGGGGAAGGAGCAAAAAAGAGTCTGGATGGAGTAATGCTAGCACGCTGGTTGTGTCCATCCCTCTCTCTGGGAAGCAGTCTGCCCCAAATGACCAACTCTGGAGTCACGTAGATCACGCGGGACTCACTGGATCTCTGTGGCTCCTGCAGTCTGAGCTGCAGTTGGGAAATGTCTGTATGGGAAGGAGCAAATCAAAACCTGAGGAGCTGAAACCCCCTGGGACAAGGCGCATGGTGAGTAGAGAAGCAATATAGCACCTGCCTTCCAGGCTTAGGTATATGGGGTAGGAAGTACCCCAGAGGGGCTAGCAGCCTAGTGCCCAAGAAGCTCCCAGCTCACTGGTGGAAGTAGTCTCTGGGCTCGTGTGAGTGGAAAGTCTCTCCAGCAGCTCAGGAACCCACCCACTGTCAGGGATACAAGGGAGGGAGAAACAATCTGCTCCACCTATCCTTCTTGTTGGTCTCCAAGTCTTTCAGGGGTTGCTCTCTGCCGATACCTTTCTCCTTCCAGTTCTGCTCTGCAACTTCTTCCTGTGGAGTCTCCTAAAGGTTCCAGCACCCTTCTTTTCGACCCTCATCCAATCTATGTTTGTCTGTTTGTTAGTTTTTTCTATTTCATCTAAAACTTCTCTTTCTTACTGAAACACCCTGGGATCTTGTGTTTTTATCCATTCAGCCACCCTGTATCTTTTGATTGGAGAATTTATCTCATTTACATTCAAGGTTATTGTTGATAGATAAGGATTTACTCTTTCCATTTTGTTAATTGTTTTCTGGTTGTTTTATAGATTCTTTGTTCCTTTCTTCCTCTCATGTTTATTACCTCTGTGGTTTGGATGTAGAGAAAAAGGGACACTTACATGCTGTTAGTGGGATTGTAAACTAGTGCAGCCATTAGGGAAAACAGTATGCAGGTTCCTCAGAAAACTAGAAGTAGAACTACTGTATGATTCAGCAATCCCACTACTGGTTATACAGGGCTATCTGGGAAGTATCCAGCCATTGTATCCATATATCTGTTGTATCCATGGCTGGATACCTTATGGACAGCCCTCATATATCCAAAAGAAATGAAATCTGTATGTCAAAGAGATATCTGCACTCCCATGTTTATTACACCATTACTCATGATAGCCAAGATATGGAATCAATCCAAGTGTCCAACAACAGAAGAATAATGAAAATATGGTTTGTATACATAATGGAATACTATTTAGCCAAAAAAAGGAATGAAATCCTGTCATTTGCAACAATATGGATGAACCTGGAAGACATCATGTTAAGTGAAATAAGCCAGACAAAGAAAGACAAATACTGCGTGATCTCACTCATATGTGGAATATTTAAAAAAAAAAAAGTTGATATTGTAGAAGCAAAGACTAGAACAATGGTTAACAGAGACTAGGAAGGGGAAGGGGGAATGGGGAGAGGTTGGTCAATGGGTACAAAGTTACAATTAGATAGGAGGAATAAATCTAGTGTTCTATTGCAACAGATACATGGATACAATGGCTGGATACTTCCCAGATAGACTATGGTTAGCAGGAAAATATTGTATATTACAAAATAGCTAGAAGAGAGTCTTTTGAATGTTCACCACAAAAAAATTATAAATGCACGAGGTGATGGATACACTAACTACCCTGAATGGGTCACGTAGATATGGGTCAAAACATCAAATTGTACCCCATAAATACATACAGTTATAATGTATCAATTAAAAAATTAAATAAATCATCAAAAAAAAAAAAGAATTTCAGACCGAAACCCAGATCTACTGAATCAGAACCTGCATTTTAACAAGATCCCCAGGTGGTCTATGTGTGTTAAAGTTTGAGATGGCCCCATCTTAGAACATTTTTAAGGGGCAATTTTTTCAGTGATAGGTTGTTTCAATATTCTGCACTTAGAACAGTTTACTGAATAGTAAAAGGATTGCTGTTGCCTCATCAAATACAACTATGAATATAATAATTTGCTAACCTATCTGGTCTGTTCATGAAGCAATGTGTAGGGTCTTGAGCTGTCCAATCATTGTAACTTATAAGAGAATCCCTGGAGAGTATATAATCCCACAGAGGTTCACAGATTAGGTCTCAAGAAAAAAAAGGCTGCAAATTATTAGTATATTAAGTATTAAATTCCTACTACAAAGAATAGTCCCCAATCTTTTTATTTTCTAAAAACATTTGTGTAGTATTTTCTTAGAAGAAATTTAGACCCCAAGTACTGATGGGAAAGGTTATCAAAATATTTGTGATCTCTAACAGGAGACTGAATCAAATTAGTACCAAGAAAAGTGCAATGTGCTCAGAATTGTTGACTATTAGACCTTGCAATCACTTTAGAAATAAACTAGCATACCACCACCCTATTTTTACCATGCAGAAAATAAAGCCCCACATGGTGAAATGAAATGTTCAAGACTTCACAAATAATTGATGATAGAGCTAGAATTATAGGCCCAGTGTTATGAATCAAATCAGTGCTATTTCTCTTCTCAACATGCATGTATGTGATCTGCATGATGATTCAGTTGTGCAAATGTAAAAAGCCTTCAGCTTTTCTTGTCTCTGATTGCATCATCCAGTACATTCAATAATGACTTTACCTGCTCATTGGAAAGTTATTTTTAAATGAATTTTAAAAGCAGTATCCAAAAATAAAAAGGGGGTGTAGCCTTTAAAAAATAGAACTGTTTCTAAAGGAGCCAGGTGCCTGTTTGAGTGGTTAATGGATAATCTTAAGCATCTAATTGAAGTTAGCATTTATAACCATTACATGTACCAATGGAAGATTTTTGAAAAAAAGAAGAGGTGGTTTGAGTAAATTACTTTCTCAACTTGAGACCTGGAAAGTCACAATAAGGCCTGTTATTTTTCTACCTGCCATTGCCAAGTGGAAAAGAGGACATAAAGAAGTTAGAAGGGCAAGCAAGTTGTCTCCCCTGAGCAGAGGAAGAGTCTACTGAATACTCAGCTAGAAGAGTGAGATGATAAAGGCAATGTGCTACTCAAAAACTTCAGATCAAATATTAACTGTAAGAAAAGGCTCATAGTGAATTGCTTTATTCAACTTGAGATGACAAATTGGAGTTGAATTAAGCAGGATTATAGTTAAGTTTAGTGTTAAATTTGGTATCGCTTTTCCCTAATCACCAGTATTTCATTAGTATGTTTCATCCCCTTTAAATATTTTACATCTTCTAAATGAATAAATTAAATAGATTATGTATTAATCTATAATATCAGCTGTCCTCAACAAGAGTAAGCCCTGGCCACATCAGCAAGGAACTGTTTTTATGCACCAGATGGTTACTTATGTAAAACACAGTGCAAAGGAATAAGTAACCTCCTAAGTATTAGACATACACATTTTTTGTAGCAGGATATTAAAATGAAACTCTATTTCCTTCAGTTTGGGTTAAGAGACTAAAGAACAAAACAATCATTAGCAAAAATTCCCATATTTCAGGCTTAGGAACTAGACCAGTTCTGCAGGAGATAAAAAGGAGGAATCTGAAAACCTCAATGACTTTTATTCTTCCAGAGATCTCACCCATCAGGAACTGGTGTTCTACTTGTGGTTTGGTCTTTCACAAGCTAATCCATCATTTCTGGAAATGTAATACATACCCAAGTCTGTCTTCATCAGGTGTGTACACTTGAATCAACTATGGAGTGATTTGATTTGGTTGCTCTGCATAGGGAGCCGGGCATCTATTTGTTTTTTGAGAAAATACCACAATACCTCTGAAATGAACTCCAGTAGAGAACCACGGCCTTAATGCAATAGAATGAAACTCTGGTTGCAGTTTCTGTGGCAAAATAAGAAAAAAAGAGAATATCTTCATAGCATTCCTCAAATCACATGGTGTTGTCTACTATCATTATCAAATGGACAAGGGGTTGTAGTAGATTGTTAAATTATGGCCCCCAATAAATCACATCTCCCAGAAGTCTTGCCCTGTGTAATCCTCTCCTACATAGTCTCTGGACTTGGCCATGTGCCTTGCTTTGACCAAAAGAACACCAGCCAATGTGATTCAAACAGAGATTTGATACTTGCTTGTGTATTGGGATTTGCCCTCCCGGAATTGAGACCATGCTGTGGAGAAGCAAACATGAAAGACCACGTAGAGAGGCCCAGCCATGGAAGCAGAGCCACTAACTGATTGCAGTAAGCAGCGAGGGAAGGAAAGTGAGGATGTGAACCAGTTAGATAATCTGTAAGCAACACCTTATATAGATTATCACAAATCGTAAGTTACCACTTATTAAATATCAAAATTTGTACCAAGCAGCCAAGAAAGATCAGTGGTTTTCACACCCAGAGATTCTGATGTAACTGGACTTGGGTGGGACACAAGCATCAGCAATTTTTAAAAGCCCCCCAAACTTTTTTCTTACCACAGGGCAACATTTTTATGCTTATAATAGATACTGAAATTAAGAGACCTTCAATTTGTTTATTGTCTTAACTAGGGTTGGCAATATTTTCTAGATCTATTTTACAATTCTTAAAGTCTCAAAAACACACAAGGTAATAGGTGATAGGGGAGACCATAGTCCCTTTTTTGTACTGATGTCAGGTCAGATTTGAAAGTCAATAAATTTAGTTTTTTATGACCCATCTTAAATACCAGCCATATTTTGAAGCTGCCCAGATGATCTCCATCTTTATCTTGTTTTCTATAATGCCTTCAATGTTATCTTTCTAAAAAACACACATTGTGGTTGCTCTTCTCACAAATGAGTAATGGCTGTCCATTTATTAAGAATTCTTAGTCCAGTATTCACGAGGGCCAAACTATTCTTCAAACCAAATTCCAGTGGCCCAATATCTCACTTCTACTATCCAGGGCTTTGCCCAGATTTCCCTTCTTTCCTCTCTCCTTTCTCATGCTTCAAAGCCTTAGACAAATGCCACTGTCTCCATGAAAACATCTCTGACCCTAATCAGAATGAGTAGTTCCTCTCCCTACCTTCCCAGTACTGATGTGCACCACAATTGGCATTTGTTGCACTATGATTTTTATTATAGCTATTTGAGTGTGCCTTCCCCACTAGAAGATGATAAAAACAGAAAGAAAAAGACAAATACAATGAAAAGAATGTTCATTCATCACTTATTTTTTGCCAATGACTACACCAAGTGCTTTCCGTATTTCATACTTTAATTCTCACAACAACCCTACAAAGGAGGTTCTGTCATTAACTCCATTCTACAGGTGTAGTACTTGAGGCTTAGAGAGTTTAAATAACTCACTTAAGGTAAGTAAGGAGGCTGCAGCTCTAATTCATATCTTTCTTAGATAAGGGTCTAAACTTTTAGCCACTGTGCAATCCTGCTTGTAGTCAGGGACATGATGTAATCATTTGTGTACTCATCACCATCTCCCAAGGTCTAGGATAATTCCTTAGTCATAGGGACTCCAAAAGGTTTATTAAATTGCAGGTTTTAAAAGAGATAAAATTTACTCCATGGAAATATAAAACACAATTTTTTCCCAAAGACAAATTTATCATATGTCTTGTGCTTCAAAGTACAGTCTGGGTTATTCTAGTTGGCATGGGAATGGCAGATGGATACATTTTCAATAAAGGCATATAATGGCCACAGTGAAGTCTGGTGTGTATCGGGGAGGTTGAGTCTTGAGAGAAACTATTAGATGGTTTTGTATAAATTCCTTTCCCACAGGACATATTTACATAGGAGTTTAGTTAAATAGACTAAGAGACCATGTGTATTTGTGAAGGATAAACAGTGAGGTCATCCTGTGTTTGGGAAACTCAATTATCCATGTTTGATGTTACTCTCATGAGTACAACAAGCTGACCCTAATTGGAATTTCTAGTATGTCTGCACTGGCATTCAAAACATGTTGGGTGTATATAATATCTACCATCACTCTGAGAGAATCAACTGGAAGAGAAAATTTACTAGATACTGGACAGATCGTGGTCCCTTCTGCATGAGGAGTTTGAATGGTCCATCTGTCATTTATAGTCATAACAATGAATCATGACACCTATCAATGCCATGTGTTCTAGCTTAGGATGTGAGGTGTAATTTCTACTGAACACTGCCATGAGGAGGAAAGATTTCAGAATAAGTTTTAGGAAGAGAAACGTATCTAAATTCAAGCTGCTTAATTTATGTTTGTGATCACAAAGCACCTGAAACAGGGGCAGGTGTTTACTTTTATAGCTCCTTAGTACCCTGCAGCTAATTCCCCTAAAACCACAGGAATAAATACTCTAGGTTAGTGCTGTCTAATACAGTAGTGACTAGCCACATGAAACAGTTGAATATTTGAAATGTGGGTAGTCTGAATGACATGCTACAAGTGTAAAATACCAGATTTCAAAGACCTAGTATGAAAAAATAAGTTAAAATATCTCATTGATAATGTTTTATATTGATTACAGATTGAAATAATATTTCAGCTATATTGTGTTAAAATATTATTAAAATTACTTTAGCCTGTTTCTTTTTTACTTTTCTTCTTGTACATACTAGAAAAATTAAATTTTCTTATGCGGTTACCATTATATTTCTATTGAATAGCTGTGGTCTAGACAAAAGTATCGGACTCCAGCATCATGTTGCCTGGTTTTTTAAAACTTTATTTATCTATCTATATATCTATTTATTTATTTAGAGACAGAGTCTTGCTCTGTAGCCCAGGCTGCAGTGCAGTGGCACAATCATAGCTCACTGCAACCTTTAACTCCTGGGCTCAAGCAATCCTCTCACCTTAGCCTCCTGAGTAGCTGGGACTATAGGCATGTACCACCACACCCAGGTAATTTTTTTAATTTTATAGTAGAAACAGGGTCTTACTGTGTTGCCCAGGCTGGTCTCAAACCCCTGGCCTCGAGGAATCTTCCAGCCTTGGCTTCCCAAGGCTGGGATTACATCAGTGAGCCACCATGCCTGGCCCCATATTTCCTGGATTTTAATCATGGCTTTCCCACATACTAGCTGTGTGTCCTTGAGAAAATTACTGACCTTCTCTATGCCTCAAGTTTCCTCATCTTAAATGGCAATAATAACACTACCACTAAGGTTTCTGGGGGGATGAAATAAGATCATGCATATAAAGTGCTCCACTCTGTGTTTGGTTCATGGTGAAAACTCGATAAAGGTTAGGAATTTTTAAGCTTTCAGGAATAGCTTAGACACTTATTTTACTCCTTCCATGAAATTTTCAGTAGTTTCCCTTTGCCCACAAGACTCTAAGCAACTCAACATGGCTAAAAAGAGGAACTTACAGAAGCCAGTCCCAGCCCAGCTCTCCAGCCTCCCATTCTACTATGTCCTACCTTGAAGTTAACCTCCTTCATTCCACTGTAGCGTCCTCAACACAACATGTTCTCAGTTACTTTTGTAGTTTTTACCTTGTTAGCTCTTCCTCACAGGTATTCTCCATCTTCTTTCTCTGCCTGCAAAATTTCCAACATCTGTGGAGGGGTAATTTCCTTTGAAAATCTCCTCCTGGTTCTCACCTTCACATAGCAGTCTTGAAGAGTTACGCACTGTTCAAATGTAACTTATACATGTATCTATTATTGTAAATTTCAAACTACACTGTAGTTAGGGGTTCACCTGTCAATCTCCCTCACTCAGCTGTGACGCTGTTGAGAAAAACCACATTTTTCTTTTACATGTTTCCAGCACCTAGAACAATTCTTGGCTCACAATAAATGCATACTGAAGATTTGCTGAACTCTTTATACAATCTTGTGATTCTCTACTGTGGGGGCAGGGCCTACAAGAAAGGACGGATGGATGGAAAGAACGTGAACAGGGTGAATGAAGGGTCAGGCGAAAACACCGGCCCAAAACTGCTTGTTTGCTATATGCAAAGGTCAGCTGAAAACAGCTGACCTGTATGGATGTTGTTAAAGAAATTAGCAAACGGCCCTGACCTTTTGCACGTGTCCTTGGAAATAAATACGGGGAGGACCTTAGCTGTGGGGGCCATTTTGTCTTCAGATTTTGGTCTCTCTTTCCTTCTATAACGCTACGTGTTTCAGGTAGTTATTCCTTCACTACCAAGCTCAGGAGCAAAAAGCAGTTGCTATACTCTACTAGTATGATTTGTTGACTTCTGAAATTCCTTCTGTCCCCCTAACTTACCTCTTTTTACTCTCCACATTTCCCAACTATCATACTTCTCTACATGTTTCTAGCACCTAGAACAATTCTTGGCTTGTAATAAATGCACACTGAAGATTTGCTGAACTCTTTGTGCAATCTTGTAATTCTCTACTGTGGGGGCTTGGGCCTAGAAGTAAAAGATGGATGGATGGACGGATGGAAAGAAATATAAGCAGAGTGAATGAATGAAGGGTCAGGTGAAAATGCCTGCCCGAAACTACTTGTTTGCTGTGTGCAAAGGTTGGCTGAAAACAGCCGACCTTGTATGGATGCTGTTAAAAAAGTGTGAAAGGTCAGAGTCTTCTGCTAGTGTCCTTGGAAATAAATACGGGGAGGAACTTAGCTGTGGGGGCCGTTTTCTCTTCAGACTTTAGCCTCTCTCTTTCTAAACGCTATGCGTTTCAAATAGTTATTCCGTCGCTACCAAGCTCAGGAGCAAAAAGCAGTCGCTATACTCTGCTATATGTGACTTAGTGGATTCCTGAAATTCTTTGTTTCCCTAATTTACCTCCTTTTGCTCTCTGTTTCTCAGCTATCATGCTTCTGACTAATCTTAATTCAACTTGAGTAGAAGGGTTGTGTCACTTCCAGTCTCAGGAAATCATAAGACAGGCTATCTGTTCAATCCTCTCTCACTCTTGGGTCCACACAGCAAGAAACAAAGGACTCTGAGAAGTCAGAGTTGCAAAATAAAAGTCACTAGTCCCTGAGTCAGCACTTAGAAGGACAAGCAGGAGTAGTCCCCCAACCCCTACTAGACTGCCCTAAATAAGGTATCTGCCTTTGTTATGCCAAGCCACTGAAATCTGGAGGCTTGTTACTACAGCGGTGCTTTGCATATCCTACTTAATAAGCTATGGTAAATACAACTATTAATAGAACTTTTTTCTCCACATTTTCTTTTAATTGCAAATGCTCCTGGGAAGAGGAGTAACATCTGAAACTAACCTGATAATCACAGATTTTCCTCCTTCCCAGAGAAATCCAAGAAACAGAAGAGCCTTCGAATTTAAGGGGGCTAAAAACGACCTCTGAGGGGAGAGAGTTGGGAAAAGGGAATGGAATGGTAGCTAGGGGATGTAGAACATCAGTGACAATCTTCACCTAATTCAGTAGTTTAAAATTATACCAAAGGAAAATAAGTCATAAACCAGAATGAATTAATATGCACACACCAGCCTTGCTTTGATATATGATGCTGCTTCTATTTTACTTTGTTAGATAAAGCTGAGCAATTCTATAAATAGAAATGACTGGAGCCTTTACACATCTGATAGCAGAACTTATTTTTTTCTTTGGCCTCTTGATAAAGCTAAAGTCTTTTCTAGAAAGCATTTATTTTGTATCTGTTAGGCTGCTCGACTCTAAAGTGTCATCGATATTCTTCAAGGTATCAAAACTAACTTTAGCAAAAAGCCCCTGGAGTCAACTGTTCCTGTTCTGATAATATCAATTTTTCAAACTGAAAACAACTAAGAGGCTCTTCAAAAACCCATAAAGCAAGCAAACTTTCCCCATCAAACAATGGGCTTTATGTGTTTATCACTTCTCACAGTCATAACCCTTGCAGCTTATAACAAGAGATACATCTATCTGAACTATGACAATGATATAAATCCCTTTCATTTGGGACTTCTCACATCCCTGATTCATTTGATCTGGCCAGAGGAGAACATATAAACAACCAAATCAAGGTTCAAATTTTCATTCCAACAACTCGTACTGATATACATGGATATGCATGTATATTTGCCAGCTATCTTCATTTTCTGTGTTTTATTTTATGCAAACTCTTTTCCCAACATGATGGTGTAACAAATTTGGCCTTGACCAAAGAGGTATGGTCTTTGTCCTGTTTCTGGGAGGTAACATCTGGGTCCTTGTAATATTATGCCTGATAGGAATATCTTTGCCTGGCACCTTAAATCAATCTGGATAATTTAACGAACTGATTTTAGAGTGGAGTCTGGTCACACCTGTATAGTCTTAAGGTGGGGCCAGTCATGCTAGAAAGGCCAACAAGGTGAATTGGGCTGTGGGCTTTGGGTCATGTGGTATCAATTGACCAAGACACTGAGAACAAGCCCGTGCGAAATCATCCAATCAATCACCCACAACGTGGAATCCCAATAAAGACCCTCAATACTGAAGCTTGTGTGAGCTTCCTTGGTTGGCAACATTCTATGTATATTGTCATACACTGATAATTGGAGAGTAATGTGTCCTAACTCCACAAGGGAAGATTTATGTTTGGACCTCTCCTGGACTCTGCCCTATACACTTTTGCCCTTGGCTGATTTTAATCTGAATTCTTTCCCTGTGATAAACCATAACTGAGTGTAATAGCTTTGAGTGAATTTTATGAGTTCTTCTAATGAATTATCAAAACTGAGAAGTGTTTCTGGGAACTCCCCAAACTTGCAGTTAGTGTCAGAACTGACTTCATAATTTGTCCTAAACTCCTCACAATGGTAAAATGTAATTGGCAAAGGATTTGTAGACAGAAAATCTAGGTTCAAGGGTAGACTCTGATCTACCAGCTGTCTGAACATGGGCAATTTATTCTTTGTGCCTAGATGTCTTCATCTGTGAAATGGAAATAATACCACCTATATGCAAAGGGATTACTGCGAAAATTAAGATAACATATGAAATGATTAAAATTGTAACGTTTGCATGAATGTTTTACACAAATGTTTCCTTTGGAATTATTCCATGTGAAACCATGTTTGTTAGTCCTAATTTGCCACTACATCAAAATTGTTTTTCCTAAACACAAGCTTTTCAAATCTAGTGTTGCAATATTTGCAATCTTATCTTATTTCAAACTTATAATACTTAGAATAAAAGAATACTAATCATATACTGCAATGATAGAGCACAAAACCCAATATGAAAATACGTAATACAGTAAAGTTGGGTTTTCGGAATACAGGCATTAGAGGGAAACAACAAAGGTGTTAGTAATAACACCTTAAACTTATGTAGTTCTCTCTAATTTCAACTCTTTTCAAATATGTATTTTGTCCTGTCCCAATAATAATCTGAAATTGCCAGAATAGTTACTATTAGTTTGCAGCAACCTGAAACTGACAAGGGGGTATGTGGACCAAGGTTTCATTTCTTAAAGTTATTGGGCAATAACTTATGCAATAAACTATTGTAGGTGTACTATTTTACGGTAATTGGACAAAATCTTTGCTTTCATGAATAAAAAATGAATATCTTTACAAATCCCACCATACAGTAAATTTTAAAAACACAGGTTTCAAAACTAAGAAAAACACCTATTGTTTACAGCCCGATACTAGTAGAGATATGTATATAAGTAGCAGATACATATACACACATTTCAGAGTTAGAAAGTTGGTCAGTTGGTCAGGTTATTGCTCACTTGGAACTTAAGGAAATTGGTAATTCATGATAAACCATTAATTTGTCACATGGCATCACGTGAGGCTTTGTGGGATATAGACAATTAAGAATTATCTGACATCAAGAGTATAGTCTAGCCAAAGATGTATATTTTTCCAAGTTATACATTCCTTCTTGAAAAGAGATTTGGTGACTTCAAAGACACATAGCAAAGTGATTAAAGTATTCACCCATTCAACAATTATTTATGGAGCATCTATTATGTGTCAAGAGATATGCTGAGTAGTAGGAATGCAGCAGTGTATGAATTGGGAGTATCCTCCACCTACCTCCTTGAGTTCCCACAGAATAACCTGGTAAGATAGAAAATGCCCTCCAAAAGGAGGAAGAGTACAGGAGTGAAGCAGGTGAGTTGGGGATTGAGAATAGATGGGTGTGAGCAGACAACAGCAAGTGTGAGGGCATAGAGGCACTAGTGCATTCAAGACAGTTCAGAAAGAATAAGTATAGTGGGCAAAGGGGAAAGGTAAGGCAGAACAGGTAGGCTGCAGCCAGAACACGGAGGCTTCATGGGCTAACTTGAGGCATCTGGCCTTTGCTAATAAAGGGATTTAAGAGGTTTTAAAAAATGGGAGAGATGACCATACTTGTGGTTATATAATTGGAGAATGGTGACTATACTGGAGGGAATCAAAAATTCAGGGAGGGGAGGCCATGCCACAATGGTCCTGGTCACAAAAAAACACCATGGTCTGAACTACGGTAGCTCTGTACATGGAGAGAAGATAAACCTGAGAGACATGTCGGCAGGAAAATACACAAGACTTGAAAATAAATTGAATGTAAAGCATGGCCAGTTCAATTGTATAGATGGTGGTTCATTTACAAAGATAGAAAAATATTTGCGTATTCAAATTTGATGACTTAGATTTGGATTTAAATTTGAGACATCCATGGAGAGACAGATGATGAAATGACTAGTGGGAATATGCTAATGTATAGCTCATGAGAGGCATTAAATTTTTTTCAAACTACCAAAGCAACTATTGTATCTACCACACAAAGTAAAGTGCTCCATATTCCTTCATCATTTGAATGATTTACCACCCTTTTCCTTTTGACAATTGGATGCAAATAACCTAAATTGATAGGCAGTAGGAATATTCCCTTGAATGCATATTTATTACTTGCCTTTTGTGACAACATGGACTTAATGCCTTCCACAGGCTCAACTGGTCCCAACTTAGTGTTGCCCACTTCCTGATGTGCAGTTTATCACAGCCCAGCTGAGAGAACATTTTAAGGGGCAGCATCTCCAGACAGCTAAAAATATGTCCTTGCTTATCCATAACAGGATGTTCCAGGTTCATTTTGAGTTCTCTTGCCCCATAGAGATCAACATCTGGATACCAGGAAGAGTATATCATATAATCCCACAAGAGAACTCAAAGTAGAGCAAGATAATATAGGAGCATCAAACCACTGACATAAGGCCAAAAAAGTGCTTTTTCTCTGAAGTCCAAGAATTCAGGTTTTTTTCCCACTTGCCCTAATATGAATTTATTAATCCTTATTTACTTCTTCCAGTAACTTCTGGTGTGCCATGCCATATTGTCACAACAAACAATGCTCTCAATTTATATTCCATTTTTAGAAATCTATTTTTTTCTCAAGCTTCATGGAATTGGCATTAAAGTATGAAAGTCTAAATCAAGGTTCAGCAAACCACAGCCTATCAGGAAAATCTAGCTCATTTTCTGATTTTTTTTATCCAGTTTTATTGGAACACAACCATGTCCATTTGTTTAAGGCCTCTGGGTGCTTTGGCATTAATACCAGAGTAGAGTAGTTGTGATAGACTGGATGACCCACAAACCCTAAAACATTTGCCATCCTTTGGTCTCGATGATCTCCCTTGTCTATACATGTCAATCATCAATTGTCCAAAAATAAAAAAATCCCAACATTCTTCCAAGGGAACACCAAAGAATATAGAGACACGGGCTCCCCAGTAGTTGAGCTAAATTTCCATAAATCTTCCAGCAATATCAAGGAATGGGACAATACAGATAACTACAAACCTGTGGTTTTTCCCAAAACTCTAACTTTTTATTATGAGTCCTAGCATCATAACCCATTTATCATGGGCACCTAAATATTGAACTGCAACTTTTTAAAGACTGTCCTATATATATGCAGTAGATTGATTCTACTAAGTTCCTCATCTGCAACCCCTGTTGTGTCCATGCCCTTCATCATGTGACTTTTCAGCTTCTCTCATTAAAGAGACCGTGTGTTTTCCCATGCTTTAGCCAGTAGAATGCAATAAAGGTGATGGTGTGGCAGTTCTGAGCTTCTTCAGAAGCCTTTTATGTTTCTTTGCATCTCTGCCTCTATCATAGAAGCATACCAAGGAGGATGAAAGACGTGTAGCATATCCAAGTTGCTCCATTTACCCAAGCCACAGACAGCCAAGGTCAACAAGAGTAATACCTACACCTTTGAGTCAGCCCAGCTAAGAACAGTGGAGCTACCTCAACCAACCACTCTAGATGTGTCAACAGTAAATACTTGTTTTGTGCTACTACGAGGTTTGTCATAAGGCATTAATGTGGCAGGAGAAAGCTAGCATAAAACATATTAAGACTATTATGTTGTATCAGTCCATCTTTTCCAAGACTAACAATGTTACAAAACATAAATTGATATTGAGAAATCTGAGACACTTATAAAACTTAACCCCAAGAGTTCAAGTAGAACAATTTCTATGAATTGTCTGAATTCCACAAGGAGCAACTCAGAAAATGCTAGCACTTTTGAATTATGACATATCTCATTTGCAATTCTGTAATCACATCTTATTTAAATCTCCTAAAATCCCCACAAAAGTAATTCCCAAATATTTTTGGACCTATTCCAGAAGTTTTAATCCCTACATAAATGAGAATTTAGCAAGTTGTAGCTATAGAATATTTTGATGCAATTATGTAACATTTTGCAGGGATTTTATCCCCTTTATTTCCTGTCTGTAGTAGTTGTACATCTACACAGAATTAATCAGTCACTTTCTTCTATATAACTTGGTGAATAGGGCATAATATCCCCAAATGTTAAACATAGCTTTGCCCAGATCTAAACAGACCTATTGCATGTTGGGATTAATGTCTGAATCTAGAAGGAACTAGGAAAAGTAACTTATTTTTAACAATTTGGTAGTTATTGTGGTTCTGACCTTATACTCCCCAATAATTTAAATGATTCGGTTGCTACTTGGCGGGGGTCAGGTGAGGGATTCTCATCTTACATGTTTAATTAGCATGTGCATTCCAGTAGCGGCAACACCAATACCTGAGAGCTGTGTGGTTTCACTATGGATGTCCTGTGACATTACTTCTGTGAATAGCCACCTCTCTGCTAGAGGCAAGTGTCTCCATCTTCAATCTGTCTTGCAGAAGAACTTGATCCATCTGACCTTTTGCAGGATTCAACATTCTCAAAAATCTGTTTCCCCTTGCTTGCCCTCCCTTCTTTTAGGAATCTTTTAAATTTGTTACAGAAGATAGAGAAATCTTTCTGAGTATTTTAAAATAAAAGCTCACTTAGCTAAACTACTTCTTTTGGAAAACTTCCCAATTTTGAGTTGCTTTTCATTGAATGTGTGGGGGAGAAAGGGAATGCCTTGCCCACCCGCTATACACCTTCATACAGTTTCAAGTCAAAATTCTAAAGTTTCCAGACAGGAAAAAGTTAGTCTTTTTCCAAGGATTGAGAGGATCTGGGCTTCATGCCAGTGTCTCCTTTATCTTGAGTGGCTCTGTCCCAAGGTCATCTTTTCACAAACAAATTTTGTCTACAAATACCAGTCATTTAACATTTTAGTTTCACTGTCTTGAGACAATTTTAAATCAGGATGCTTAGGAACCATGGCTCACCCTGGACATAATTATGCATACAGTTTGCAGCTTCTCAGACATTCCTAGTGCTGTATTTCACTGGTTTCATGCACATCTCTTGAACAGAACTTTTGAGAAATTGCTTTTTCTTAAATGTTACCATTGGAAGTTTTGTATCTCAAATTTTCTACTCGATGTGTCCAGTTCACATGGAATATTATTTGAGACCCACATTTCTGTATGCTATTAAAACATTTTTTTTGGATGCCCAAATCACAGCTCTAAGTTCATAGTACTTTTTCAAAAGAGGAGTTAAACAAAACACAGATTAGCTTCTACACATAAGTTATCATAGCTTAAAGTAATTACAAGACTTTCCTTCCCCTCTCCCCCTTTGATATCTGCCTCCCTGGGTTAGTGAGAATAAGCAAATCTCAGTTCCTTTCTTTTCTCCTCACAGCTAAACCCAATTTTGCCTAATAAACAGCCTTTCATCAGTCTGCAGGATGCTTGGTTGGGAGGTACTTCCTTCATCCCAGGTGTTGCCCTTCCTAATCTATCCTAGCATCAGTTTCATGGTTTCAATGTCAGTTGTCCCTCACAACTAGACACTAGGTCAGGTGACTTTTTCTATTCCTGCTGAAAATGCCAAGATTATTGAAGAAATCAAGGAATTGTAATTTGGCCAAGTTTAGGATTGTAATTCATCTTAAATCCACAGTGACAAGACACTCAGAGTTTGAGAGTGGTAAACATTCTCTTTTGGAATAATTCCTCCTTCATTACCTACTACGGAGGTATTTTTTTCCTGATATCAAGGATGGTCAACTCATCACCCTGGCTTTCTGGTGTCAGCATATCTTGCTGTAATATCTTCCCACAATAACTTTACACACATCTAATGGGCACAGTGCACACCATCTGAGGGATGAACACACTTGAAGCTCTGACTTGGGTGGGGCAAAGGTAACATATGTAACCTAAACATTACCCCTATAATATGCTGAAATAAAAAGAAAAAATGGTCATTAGAATCTGAGGTCTTTGCATCAATCCTACTTCTGACACCAATTGACATTGTCATAATGGGACAATGATATCAATGATGGAAATATACTAACAAATCCAATTAAGTGATATAAAGTTTATTTTATAAGAGTATAAAGATATAGCTCTTCAGAAATATAAAGGAAGAGATAGTAGGAGATACTTCCAGATTCAGGAAGAGTTAGTTCCTTTCTTCCTAAAAATTTCTCCAAGAATACAAAACATCCTGTGAAACTATACATAAAGAGTGAAGATTCTGCCAAATGTTAGTTCACACCCCCTGTTCTTAGGGAATCTTTCCCAGCTCTTACAGCTCCCACCTCCTCTGAATAGGTGTCTGTATCATATCACATCCAAGAGCAAGAAACTTATACCAAACATTTTCTGTTCATTCTTCAATGTTTACTGTGATACCACCCTTTAGGTCTAGGTATATTTTTGAAGGAATATGCAAGATCACCCAGGTATATCATTTAGAATGAAAGTAAAGTAAGGCCTAAAGCAGAGCTGGAGAAGAGAACATCAACACATAGGATTGGGATGAATAGAGGAAGAAGAGTCTACTGAGGAGACTAAGAAGGACTCAACAGGCAGAAAAACAGGAGCATGGGGCTGGGGGTCACAAGACTCGAGAGAAAATAACATCTTGAGAGAGATGAAGTGATGAACTGAGTCAAATATCACCAACAGGTCAAGTAAAAGACAAAGACTAAAAATAGTTCACTAGATTAATGGCATGGCAATTGTTAGTACAGACAAAGTGAAATAGTTCATTTAGAGTGGGGGGGAGGGGGGAAGGAGCTGGATTGACTAGTCTGAATACAGAGAAAGACAAGGAAATGCTTACTGTAGACCTCACATCTTCATAATATCCCGTCTGGGAGTGGGGATTAGACAGATAGGATCTTGGCTGCACAAGTGCCTGAGGTTGAGGACAAATTTTTTAAGAGGAAAGAAACTTCAGCTGTTTAAATCCCTGTAAGAGAGAAACAATGGAGATAAAAAATGAAGACAAAGTAAGGGGGGGCGGGGGGAGAGAATGAGAATTCAAACACCAGATAAGGATGTTCGAGCAGAAATAGGGGAATTAGTCGTCAATTGTAGGGGCATTTATTTTATCACAATAAAATGGACAGCTTGTGGAATACACAGCTAGAGGCTGAAGGAGTTTCATCTGACGGCTTCAATGTTGCCTAAGAAATAAGATGTGCGAACGTTTACTGAAAGTGAGGAAGGAAGGGGAAGGATTTGATAGATTTAAAAACAGGTTTAAAATAGTTATTTTGGAGGAAAAAAATAGCTGACTGGGAAATTATATAAGGACCAATAGGCAAATAGGCCCTATAGGTGTCAATGATCTAGAGGGATTACTAGTCCCCAGTCTGCACCACTGTTTCATTTTTTTTTGTTTGTTTTGGTAGCCCTTGGTCTGCTGGGTGCTGATAAGGTGGATAGTAGAAGCTGTTCTAACTAGGGTTTGCTGAGAGGCATGAGGAAGGAGGACAGAGGAAAGAGTGAAGAACTAAAGCATGGTAATAAACCTGGAGAGTAAGCAGTGATATGGGATGGACTAAAAGGAAGAATACAGGGTTTAGAAAATCGAGATCAAGGAAGGAAAGAAGTTGTCGTCATGATCACGATAAGAATATAGGTTTGATTTAGCATTGAATTTTGGTTATAAGGTTCATGGGAGCATGGGAAAAAGTGAAATAGATATTAAGTTATAAGAATCATTTTACTTAAAACTTATGGGCATATAATGGTTCCCTATATTAATATTCATAAGGTACATGAGATGTTTGATAAGGCATATAATGTGTATTAACCAAATCGGGGTAATTGGGGTATCCATCACAAGTATTATGTTTGTGTTAGGAACATTCCAATTTCAGTTTTTTTGTTAAAGTATACTTATTGTTGATTAGTCACTTCGTGCCATCAAATATCATTCAATCTAACTATAGTTTTGTATGCATTAATCATCCCCACTTCATTCCCACCTCACCACTACCCTTCCCAGCCTCTGGTAACCATCATTCCACTCTCTATCTACATTAAGATAAATTGTTTCAATATTTTAGCTCTCATGTATGAGTTGAACATGCAAGATTTGTCATTCTGTTTGGCTTATTTCACTTAATGTTTTCCAGTTTCCACGTTGTTGCAAATGGCAGGATTTCAGTCTTTATTTAGGACTATAATATTCCATTGTATACACCATAATTTCTCTCTTCATCCATTCATGGATACTTAGGTTGATGTCAAATCTTGGCTATTGTGAATAGCACTGTAATAAAAATGGAAGTTCAGATATCTGTGTGATATACTGATTTCCTTTTTTAGATGTATTTCTCACAGTAGGATTGCGGGGTCATATGGTAGTTCTATTTTTAGTTTTTCAAGGAACTTGCATACGGTTCTTCATAGTGGTTGCACTTATTTACATTCCCACCAACAGAGCACGAGAGTTCCCCTTTCTCCATGTCTTCATCAGCTTTTGTTATTGCCTGTCTTTTTTGATAAAAGTCATCTTAACTTGGGTGAGATATCTCCATTGTAGTTTTGATTTTCATTTCTCTGATTAATGAAGTTGAGCATTTCTTTCATGTACCTGTTGGCCATTTGTATGTCATCTTTTGAGAAATCTCTACTCAGATCTTTGGTCCATTTTTTAAATCAGATTATTTGCTCTTTTTCCCATTGAATTTGAGTTCCTTATCTTGTTAATCCCTTGTCAGATGAGTAGCTTTTAAATATCTTCCCCCATTCTTTGGATTCTCTTTTTAGCTTGATATTATCTCATCTATCCAAATTTGCTTTGGTCACCTATGCTTTGGGGGTATTACTCAAGAAATCCTTGCCCAGACTAATGCCCTGAAACATTTCCCCAATGTTTTCTTTCAGTAGTTTCAGTTTCCTTTCTTAAGTTTAAGTCTTTAATCCATTTTTACTTGATTTTTGTATATCGTACAAGATAAGGATCTGGTTTCATTCTTCTGCATGCGGATATCCACTTTTCCCAGCAACATTTATTAAAGAGACTGTCACTGTATGTTCTTGTCAGCTTTAGCTAAGATATATTCACTAAAGATGTGTGGGTTTATTTCTAGGATCTCTATTCTGTTCCATTAGTCTATGTATGTATCTGTTTTTACTCCAGTACCATGCTATCTTAGTTATTACAGCTCTGTAGCATAATTGAAGTAAGGTAATGTGATTCCTCCAGCTTTGTTCTTTTTGCTCTGGATGGCTTTGAGTATTCTAGGTCTCTTATGGTTCCATATAAACCTTAGGATTTTTTCTATTTCTGTGAAGAATTCCATTGCTATTCTGATGGGGATTACATTGAAACTGTAGATCGCTTTGGGTACTATGCACATTTTAACAATATTCCAATCCATGAGCATGGAATATCTATTTTTTAGTGTCCCCTTTAATATCTTTCATCAATATGTAATAGTCATCATTATAGAGATCTCCCACTTCCTTGGTTAAGTTTATTCCTAGGTATTTTATATTCTTTGTAGCTATTGTAAATGGTATTACTTTCTTGGTCTCCTTTTTAATTGAGACGAAGTCTCGCTCTCTTGCCTGGGCTAGAGTGCTGTGGCATCAGCCTAGCTCACAGCAACCTCAAACTCCTGGGCTCAAGCCATCCTCCTGCCTCAGCCTCCCGAGTAGCTGAGACTACAGGCATGCGCCACCACGCCCGGCTAATTTTTTATATATATTTTTAGTTCAGATAATTTCTATTTTTAGTAGAGATGGGGTCTCACTCTTGCTCAGGCTGGTCTTAAACTCCTGACCTTGAGCGATCCACCCGTCTCGGCCTCCCAGAGTGCTAGGATTATAGGTGTGAGCCACCGTGGCCGGCCTGGTTTCCTTTTTAGATTGTTTAACTGTTGGCATATAGAAATGCTACTGATTTTTGTATGTTGATTTTTTTTGTATCCTGCGACTTTACTGAATTTGTTTGCCACTTGTAATAGTTCGTAATGGAGTCTTTAGGCTTCTCTAGATATAAGATCATATCTGCAAACAAGGATAATTTGATTTCTTCCTTTTCAATTTGGATGTCTTTTATTTCTTTTATCTGATTGCTTTGGCTAAAATTTCCAGTACTATCTTGAATAATAGTGGTAAAAATGCACATCGTTGTCTTAGAGGAAAGGTTTTCAGTTTTTCCCCCATTCATTGTGATCCTTGCTGTGGTTCTGTCATATATGGCTTTTACTGTGTTGAGGTAAGTTCTTTCTGTAACCAGTTTGAGTTTTTACCATGAAGGGATGTTGAATTTTATCGAATGCTTTTTCGGCATCCATTGAAATGGTCATGTGTTGTATTAACAGAACAAAAAACATCTCATTTTGTGTATGTTGAACCATCCTTGCATCCCTGAATGAATCCCACTTGATCATGGTGAATAATCTTTTTAATGTGGTGTTCAATTGAGTTTGCTAGTATTTTGTTGAAGATTTTTACATCTATGCTCATTAGATATATTGGCCTATGGTTTTCTTTCTTTGTGTCTTTGTCTGGTTTTTGGTATCATGGTGATACTGGCATCATAGAATGAGTTTGCAGGCATTCCCTCGATCTTTTTTTTTTTTTTTTTTTTGAATAGTTCAAGTAGGATTGATGCTAGTTCTTTGAAGGCTTGGTGGAATTCAACAGTGAAGCCATCAGGTCCTGAGCTTTTCTTTGGTAAAACTTTGTTACTGCTTCTATCTCATTACTTGTTATCGGTTCATCCGGGTTTGAGTTTTCTCCCTGGTTCAATCTTGGTAAGATTTTGTGTCTAGGAACTTATTCTAGATTTTTAAATTAATTGACCTATATTCATAATAGTCTCTAATGATCCTTTGAATTTCTGCAGTATTAGTTGTAATGTCATCTTTTTCATCTCTGATTTTATTTGGGTCTTTCCTTCTTAGTCTAGCTAATGGTATGTCAATGTGTTTACCTTTACAAAAAACCAACTTTTCATTTTGTTTTGTTTCAATTTCATTTATTTCTGCTCTGATCTTTAATTCTTCTCTAATTTTGGGTTTGGTTTATTCAAGTTCTTTGAGATGCATCATTGGGTTGTTCACTGAAACTTTTCTCCTTTTTAAATAGGTACTCATTGCTATAAACTTCTCTTATTACTCCTTTTGCTACATTCCAGAGATTTGATACTATTTTCATTTGTTTTGAGAAGTTTAACTTCTTTCTTCCTCTCTTTGACCTTCTAGTCATTCAGGAGCATATTTAATTTCCATGTGTTTGTATAATGTACAGTGTTCTTGTTGATTTCTAGTTTTATTCCATTGTTAGAGAAAATACTTGGTATAATTTCAATTGTTTTGAATTTTAAGACTACTTTTGTGGCCTAATATGTGATCTGTCCTGGAGAACAATCGATGAGCTGAGAAGAATATGTATTCTGCAGCTGTTAGATGAAATGTTCAGTAAATATCTATTAGGTCCATTTAGTCTGCAGTGCCAATTAAGTCCAATGTTTCTTTGGTTTTTATTCGGATGATCTGTTTAATACTTAGTGTTGATCTCCAACAATTGGGATCTATCTCTCTAGCTCTGATAATACTTGCTTTATATATCTGGGTGCTCCAGTGCTCTAAGTAATATATACTTAGATTTATTATCTTGCTGAGCTGACCCCTTTATCATTATGTAATTTTTTCTTTTTACAGTTCTTTAAACCTATCTCATAGAAATATAGCTATTCCTGCTTTTGTTTCCATTTACATGGACTATATTTTTCCATCCTTCTCTTTGTCTTTATAGGTGAAGGTAGGATTTTTGCAGACAGATAGTTCTTGTTTTATCCATTCAGCCACTCCATGTCTTTTGATTGGAGAATTTAGTCCATTCACATTCAGTGTTACAGACAAGGGCTTCCTACTGCCATGTTTGATTTCTGATTTTGTGGTCTGTCCGTCCTTTCTTCCTTTTTTAAGCGATTTTCTCTGGCAGTGCTTTAATTTCTTGCATTCTATTTTTCTGTATCTATTGTGGGTCTTTTGATTTTGAAATTACCATGGGGCTTGCAAAATATATTTTGTATCCAGTTATCATAAACATATGACAACTCTGCAAACAATCAAGCATAAAGAAATCTAACAAATTCTATACTTTAACTCCATCCTTGCCTCACCTTTAAACTTTTTGTTCCTATTTATATCTTTTTATACTATATATTTCAAAAAGTTGTTTGACAGATTTGTATTTTAGTCCTACTGAAGAGTTTTATTCACCATAATTACAGCAATAGAGTATTCTGGATTTTGTACTTACTGTTACTAGTGAATTTTATACCTTCACCTTAAATTTTGTTTACTAAAACAAATTTTGTTTACTAAAACATTTTCATATTGAAAAATTCC
The DNA here is from genome assembly GCA_963575035.1 of Avahi laniger. NCBI lineage: Eukaryota > Metazoa > Chordata > Mammalia > Primates > Indriidae > Avahi > Avahi laniger. The sequence continues at coordinate 48,048 of CAUYSK010091572.1, forward strand.
TACAAGTATTTCTTGTAGGGTAGGTCCGGTGTTAATGAAATCTCTCACCTTTTGTTTGTCTAGGAAAATCTTAATTTTTCCTTCATGTCTGAAGGATATTTTTATAGGATATAATCTAGGATTTAAGGTTTTTTTTCCTTCAGTACTTTTAATATGTCATGTCACTTTCTTCTGACTTGTAAGGCTTCCACTGAGAAGTCTACTGCCAGACAAATTGGATGAACATTCACAAGCATCAAGAAAATCCAGGAAAACATGACCTCACCAAATGAACTAAATAAGGTACCAGTTGCCAATCTGAGTGATAGAGATACATGACCTTTCAGACAAAGAATTCAAAATTGCTGTTCTGAAGAAGCTCAGTGAACTTCAAGACAATGGAGAGAAGGAAATCAAAAGACTATCAGATAAATTTAACAAGGAGATTGAAATAAAAAAAAATCGAGCCAGGCATGGTGTCTCATACCTGTAATCCTGGCACTTTGGGAGGCCAAGGTGGGAGGATCGCTTGAGGCCAGGAGTCAGAGACCAGCCTGAGCAAGAATGAGACCCTTTTCTCTACCAAAAAAAAAAAAGAGAAATTAGCTGGGCATGGTGGTGTGAACTTTAGTCTCAGCTACTCAGGAGACTGAGGCAGGGAGGATCGCTTGAGCCCAGGAGTTTGAGGTTGCAGTGAGCTATGACAACACTGTACTCTAACCTGGGCAACAGAAAGAGACCCTGTCTCAAAAAAAATCAGAAATTCTGGGGCTGAAAAAATTCAATTAACAAACTAAAAAATGAGTCTTCCAAGGACAGAACTGATCAAATAGAAGAAAGAATTAGCTTAAAGACAGGCTACTTGAAAATAGAAAAAGAATAAAAAAGGATAAAGCGGGCCTACAAGATCTACAAAATAGCTTAAAAAAACAAATCTAAGAGTTATTGGTCTTTAAAGAAGATATATATAGAGTGGTGTAAAGTTTATTCAAAGAACTAATAACAGAACTTTCCAAACCTAGAGGAAGATATAAATATTCAGGTATAAAGTCACAGAACACCAAGCAGAGTTAACCCAAGCAAGACTACCTCAAGGCATTTGATAATCAAGCTTCCAAATCTCATGAATAAAGAAAAGATCTTAAAAGAAGTAAAAAAATATATATATCACTTCGTTTTAAAATTTATTTTTAGAGATGGGGGTCTATTTTGCGCAGACTAGCCTTTGAACTACTAGGCTCGAGCCATCCTTCAGCCTCAGGCTACCCAATAGCTGGGATTGCAGGCACCAGCCACCATGCCCAGCTAAGATTCTCATTTTTAAAAGTATAATTCATACATTTTATCAAAGGAAAAAATGTGCTTAGCAAAATAAGAATCCTTGTCTTAATAATAGCCGCCTCATGCTGCCCAGGTCTTCCTGCTAAGGTGTTAGAGGACGTTACTATTGGGATATAAGGAACATTGTCACCTTGTGGCAAAAACTAAATGCTAAAAGATGGAGGAAATGATAAAGAACAGTATGACACTCAAATGGGAGAAATGGTAAGTCTACCTCCATATGACGTTGACAAGGTTAGACATCCTTCTTTTCTGTTGCTTCAGTTGAAAACTGTTAAAACGTATCCTAAAGATAGATTCAGCAACATAATTTTAAAAATTTTTGTGGAGTTATTTTCGCACCAGGTGATTCACTCATTTAAACTATACAATTCAGTGGTTTTCAGTACATTCAGAGTTGTGTAACCACCATCACAATCTAATTTTGGAATATTTTCATCACCCAGGAAAGAAACTCCATACACATTAGCAGTCGCTTCCTATTTTCTTCCAACACTCCCAGTTCTAGACAATCACTAATCGTCTTTCTGTATTTGAGTTTGCTTGTTTTGGACATTTCATAAAAATGAAATCATATAATATGTGGTATCTTGTGACTGTATTCTTTCACTTGGCATAATGTTTTCAAGGTTCATGCAAGTTGTATATCAGTACTTTGTTTTTATTGCTGAATAATATTCCATTATATAGAAATGTACATTTCATTTATCCATTTATCAGTTGATGAATAATCGGGTTTCTTTCATTTTTGGCTATTATAAATAACGCTGTTTGAACATTCATGCACAAGTTTTTGTGTGGACATATGTTTTCACTTCTCTTGGCTCTATACCTTTTGGAATTGCTCAGTCATATGGGAAATTTATGTTTAACATTTTAAGGAACTGCCATTGTTTTCCAAAGTGGCTGTACCATTTTTTACATTCACATCAGCAATGTATGAGGGTTCTAATTTCTCTACATCCTTGTCAACACTTATTTTTCTATTGTTTCCATGCTAGTAGGTATGAAAGTAATATATCATTGTGGTTTTGATTATGCAATACAGTTTTAAAGTTATTAACATCTAGAATGCAGGGCACCGTAATGGATACAGAAATCTAATTGGACAAACTTCTTTAACTGTGTATAATCACCAGTTCAGCTCACTTTTAGCCCTTTTCTCTTCCAAGCCCTAAGTCAGAATGTATTTGTTGAATGGCTCATTATGGAGGGCCAAGTGACTATCCCCAGCCAATGAGTCTTGAATGGAAGCAATGCAGTAACTTCTATGCCAAAGCATTTAATTGCTAGTGCAAGAACCCCCAGAGCTCTTTCCCTCTGCCTTGACAACCAACAACTTTCAAAATAGTGGCAGCTTTTATAGCCTGGGTCATGGGATGAGTGGACATTTAGTAGAACTGACATATAATGCACATGCCGTGTAAATGAGAAATATTCGTTTTTAAGAGATGGTGATTGTTAACGGCAACATAACGGGGCATATTCTGCACTCACAATGATGTTTACATGAATTGTGTGCTACTTGATGGTTAAGATAGAGTTCAACAGATCTGGCAAATAACTTAGCATCTTTAAACCTTGCCCTCCTTTGTAATAGGGTTGTCATAAATCTACTTCACACAATTGATTGAAGAATACATCGTCTTGCTTGATTTTTTAATAATTCTTAGCACAGTGCATGGTACATAGCAAGTTCTTAAGAAATTGTTATCAACGGAAGGGCAATGAGTTGAGGACTATAATATTGGAGCTAACTTTATGCAGAAGAAAAGTCAAAATTTGAAGTACCAACCCATAGCAACAGGGAGGCAGGGAGAAAGATTATGGCTTCTCTTTAGTTAAGTAGTTTGGACCTTGCAGCAAGCCTCCCTAGCAAGCATTTTTGCTGATATATATAGCTGCATGCCATTATTAGAGGGTGGGAGGACCTTTGGGGTCTTAGGTTTTTTTCCTCCCAGAAGAGAAGAAATGGCCACAATATTTTGATTCATTTCAGAACAAGGAGCATACAACATAGAATGTGATTAAAATATGCTGAAAAGTGACTTTACAAATGCAAAATTATCCATTCCTCCTTGGAATGACAGGTGGGGCGTAAATACCAAAATAAGTTCTTTAAGAATATTTAAAATCAATACAAAACATATTTTCATTTCATGTGCATACTGTCCTTGAGACTTGACGAGGCAGGGACCTGGTTCAGCCTAGCAAAAGGCAATCAACAGAATTAATTGATACCAAGCAGATATTTCTATTAACAAGACAAAGGCAAATGCAATAAACTAGAAGAGTTGTAACCATACATTGGGTGTTGAGAGCCATGTGTTTCCTTTTCCTTGGCTTTGTCTCTACTTTCTTCTTTTCTTAAATGCTCGACTGTTCCTCCTTGTTCTTTAGCTGACTTGTTTCCTCTGTCTGCCCTTTAAACATTGATATTCTACAGGTCAAACATCACCCTATGCTCTCTTCAGCCTATAAACCCTCCGTCCTAGTTCTCACTCCCTGCCATGATTTTATCTGCCCCCATGGGTTAACTTTTTTATCCAAGACTTTGTTTCTGGGTGCATGTTTCCATTTGCCTATTGAAACTTCCATCTGGATGTCCTACGATATTAATAGTTATGTCCCGTTTCTTCTAGCTGAAACATTTTCCTTTAATCCTTACCAATCTAACTTCTTCAGAACTCTTCAGCTTTACTTCTTCAAGGCAGTATTTCTTGAAACTGAGACTACCACAGGTCTACCTGTGTGCACTATCCTGACACCCTATTTTAACTAAAACAATCCAGAACCAATTGCTTTAAATCACACATTTGTGACGTTATTTCATTTTCTCTCTTCCATGCTATACTTTTTACTCTGTGAAGGCTAGCACAGTGTCTGTTTTGATCTCCATCAGATCCCCACTTCCTAACATGGTATGTGCACAGTAAAAATTTTGTTGAACAGGTCAATGAATGATACAAGCTGAAGTCATAATACTCCCACCTCTCCTATTCCTATATTCCTGGACAATGATGAATGTGCTCTCAAATCACCCCATTATCTTCATTAGAATCTGGGAGTCATCCTATATACCATCATCTCCCTCATTCCTAACATCTAAGCACTGGTCAATATTTAGCATTCCTCTTAAATATCTTGAGAATCTACTCCTTCCTCTCTCTCTCCTTGTTATTACTGCTTTGTTTGGATTCTTGCCATTTTTTTCCTGAATTCATTCTCTAATCCTTTACCATCACTGCAGGCCATTTTCTTAAAGTGCAAACCTGACCATTTTATTCTGATTCGTAAACCCTTCAGCAAACTCCCTATTACTTTAAAGATAAAGCTCAAATTCTTAAAACTGATCTACTAAACCTTTACAGTCTGGCAAGGAGAGGAAGGCTGAGATTAGATTGTCACTTTTCAGCCTCCCCCTACCCCCATCCCCTCTAGTCATGCAGAACTCATCATTCTCAAACTCACCTTCTAGCCTTGCACAGTGCACAGATGCAGATTCTCCTTGCCTAGAATCCCTCCTCCTCCTCCTCCTCCCTCAAAACATAAGAGATCTTTCCAAAATGTTGTAGACAAAATATATTGTGTTCTTCTCTATACTCCTGTGGCACTCTACAAGAGCCTCAATTATATGGCCCAGAGTCTTCAGTGATGACTTTTATTTGGATAAATTTAAAAATAATCTGGGTGGGGGAAGTCAGTCAAAAAGAGTACATACTGTTTGACTCTGATATAAAATTCTATAAAAATGCCAACTAATCAATGACAGAAAGCAGATCAATTTATTCCTAGGCATTGGGGGTTGATACAGGAAAGACTACAAAGAAGCACAAGGAACTCTTGGAGATGATGTTATTGTGATGGTTTCACTGGTATATACGTTTTTGAAAAGTTGAATTGTACTCCTTAAGTATATGATACTTACCATATGTCTATTTTACCTCAATAAATGTGTTTTTGAAACACCCTCGTTTCTTAATCATGTTGTCAAGGATTAATACTTCAAATTACAAAATGTTTTTTTAATTTTACAGACTCACTAAAACCTATGTTCACTTGCACACGAGACGCTCGCTTGTCTGTCCACACAGGCAAAGGAATATTGGGTCAACACCTCTTACCTCCCTCACATTCTCTCCTTCACCCTGCTGGAGGGGAATATGGAATCACCTTTTGCTCTCATTGTCTGCTCTACAATGTCTTGTGAAGCACTGCACAGGGCACTAGTCACACACAAGTGTTGATCAAAAATGCGTGCATAGATTTGGAACTTGTATTGCCCTGGATGGAATGGTTATGCTTTCCCAGTTGATTAAAACGAACCAACTCTAGGTCAAGAGGCTAGCTTTAAGCCCGTGTACAGAAACATGCAGTGTTTTTCAGCTACAGGTTAACGAATACAAGTAAGAAAATGTTAATGATATGGCTGCAATTAAGACTGGAGTAAGTTCCTCAGGAAGTACAATTTTCCTATCATTAGCAGATGAAAGAAGGCAGAAGCCTAGAGAATAAAGGTTGAAGTGTAGGGTTAGGAGCATTTCTGAAAGAAAGTAATCTATGAAGTAAGCCTTTAGAAATTTAGTTCACTCATAGTTGCCGAAATGGAATAAAATGAAAGAACACTTAAACTAAGAATATTTTCCTTAAACATCCATCATGTTCACACTCAAATGAAAAAGGAACAAATGCACAGTAATTAAAGACAGCACCGGAACTAGGTGGTCTCCCTTAGGAAACACTGACAGACATTGCTGCCTAGAGGAGGAAAATTCAACGTGATTAACTTCCCTTCAAGCAGCCTGAAGATTTTGAGCACCTCTTTTCAAGATGAAAAAATACAGTTCTTGGGTTTTCTGCTTAAGCAGGAGCTCTTTTCCCAAACCCTGGTGCCAGTTTTTTCTTCAGTCTCATCTTGACTGTATTTTCATAACTGGTAGTAAGCCAAGGGTGAGAAATCATCTCTTACCACCAAATTGTCTGGAAATAAAGCCCACATTATCATGAATTACTTTATCTAATGGTCCCTTGTTACCCAAAATGTGGTCCCTAGATCAGCATTAGCACCACCTGAGAGCTTGTTAGAAATGCAGTATCTCGGGCCCCACTCCAGACTTCCTTAATCAGAATCTGTATTTCCACAAAATGGCCACATAGGTTGTGTGTACGTGCAAGAAGTGCTTGTCTAAGCCTCATCTGTCCTGTATAAGATAAGGATTATTATAGTCCCCTTACTCATTTGAGAAAATGAGAATGGGGAGGCACAATTACTTCACGTGAATCAATAATAAGTGCCAAAGTTGAGATTTTTAAGGTAGTTCCCATGATTCTAAATGTTAAGCACTTCTTCCTTCCACAATGCTTTTCTCTATATGAAATGAATTCAGTAGGTCTGGTAATAACTTCCCCACTCCAACCTTCATCCATTTACTGATTTCTGACACCCAAACTCTTGCTCTCAGACATGCATGATTTAGATTAAACATTTCCCATTCCTTGAAATATTTAAATTATCAATATCTGTGGGGAGAGTAACTTAATAAATCCCTTAAATATTTGTGTTTGGGAGTTTAGTCAGACTGTTGCCTTTACTCATTTACAGGAAGAACAAAGTCTCTTGAGGCCCACGTTGCACTTTGGGGCAAAGGAAGGAAGGAGGAAGAGCCCTTAATTTGCCATAGATCAGACTTTCCAAGGACTCTGGCTGTCCTTGAAGTTTGCTGTGGCTGCTGGCTTGAATCTGTTCAAGTGCTTCTGGTTGTGGGCCTCTGGATACTTTGAATTAGGCCTCTGTCCTTTCTTTATGGTATTTCTGGAGTTGAACACAAACTCCTGCAGAAATTTACCACTGCTACATAGATGATGGAGAAGAAGTGTGAAACAGCTACGCTTACCAGTGCTCAAGGCTGCATCATAAAAAAATATTCCAAGACTATTAACAATAGTAGCTGTTTTGGGTCTCTACTATGTCAGACACTATACTAGGTACTTAAATTATCCCTATAATGGTCTTGAAAGTATGTATTACTCAGGAAATGCAGCTGATGAGGGATGGAGATGAAGCCTGGCTTCCATCCCAGGTCTGTCTGAAGGAAGAGAAAGTGTCTTTCTACCATAACACACTGCTCTATGGCATGTTTAAATTAACCTTCTACTCAACCTTCAATGCCTAGCTCAAACCCCCTCTTCACTAGGGAGCTTTTTCTGTGGCCTTGGCAATATCTTCTCTTTGTAGCCCTGATTTGGCACTTTTCAAATCGTAACTTGAACCTTTGCTTATTTACATGCCTCCTACCCCAAGTTACAATTATTAATAATTCTACTTATGCCTATGTCCTACCTCCCTGCCCAAACATTTGAGCCCTTTAAATGTTCTTTGGATTGCTGGCCCCGGCCTCATAGCAGGATTCTACAGTATCATCAGTTGCTCTATAAACTAAGTCAGACACAAAGTCTGGAATCCCCTAGAGGTCAAACTATTCCCTGTTGGTTGAGCCACTCCACATTGTTTACAAGTAGCCTCCAGTAGCTGACAGCTCCCCCCATGAAGCAATGGCTTATCTTTGGAAATTTTGTACCCATGCATGACTTGCTCTTGCCCTTTTGTGCTGCTTTCCTTTCACCTCATTCTCTCCTAAGAGGAGAACAGAGCTTGGGTTTTCTTAACTACTGGCCATTCCTCTGGTATTGTTTATACTTTGGTTTTTCTTTTTCTTAATATTTCAGAATATTATGGAGGTAGAAACCTTTAGGTTACATACATATTGCCTTTGCACTGCCCCAGTTGGAGGTACAAGCATGCCCATCCCCAAGACAGTGCGCACTGTGCCTGTTAGGTGTGAATGTACCTATCCCCTACTGCTCCCTCTCACTTGCCCGACACCTGATGAATGTAACTTCCATATGTTCTTTACACTGGATTCTAGGAGAATTGAGGAAGAGACTAGAACTTCTGGTGATTCTTCTTCCTCTCTTGTGTATTTGTACTTACTCATTCTCCAGCAATTGAGAATTGACTATATGTCAGACACTGTTAAGCATTTTACAAATAATAACCCTATGAAATATGTGGTAATATTATACCCATTATGCTGAGGAGGATCCTCAAGTTATAGAGAGGTAACTTCTCCATGATTATGCCAGGAAATGGGACATCCAGAATGTGAATGTAGGGTATATGCTACTCTTAGTCACTTATCAAATGACGTCAGTGAGAAACACAAGTGAAATATGGCAAACACATAGGTATATAAACCAACGTGGTTATGGGTGCCATATGGATTACCTAGTAAACCAAGATCTCTATATAACCAGCCCTTGACTGGGGCCCAGCTTCCTGCTTTCTGTTACAGATACTCAGCAAATACATGGGTGAATCATTATTAGTTTGAGCTAAACTCTAAAAAAAAAAAAAAAAGTCTTAGTGAATGATGGTATTACTATTTTTTAATCATTTACTAGGGAAAGAATGCAACTGCCACTAATATCTTCCAAAATTGAATACAAATGACTTTTGAATAATGCAAATGTTGTTGTATTCATATCCACTTGACCTTCTCCAACAGCAGAAATTTTTGAGAGTTGATGGTTTATGGGTATTTGAAGAAGCCATTATGTAAATGAAAACATCATGTTCACTCAGGTATTGTTGTAGGCATTATGGCAAAAAAATGCACTCTTTTGAAGGGTTTACCAACTTTTTGGGGAAAAACAAGCTAGATGTTTCTCATCAAATAACAATGGAATTTTTAAATGGCTGTTCGAGAGGATGACAATCACAAGCTAATGCATGACTATACCAACAGAAATTTAGAGAAGGAACATCTAATGTCAGGCTGGGATAATTGATCTAGAGAGGTTTGATGGAGTAGATAGATTTTCAGCTCCAGTTTGAAAGGTAAATAGAATTAAAGTAAGGAGCAATGAAAGAAAGGGCATGTAGGGTTGGGTAGAACTGTGTGGTACATGAAACAATCCATAATAGAAAATGTCTTTATGCAGAACAAACCAACATCATTATTGGCCTTAGTTTGGACTTTAGTCTTAATTAAGTAGAGAATATCTGTGACTCAGTTTGAACTTTGTGACCCCCAGTCTAAAGGGAAGGATTGAAAGATTGGGATTGGGATGGTTGCCAAGTTCCTCTGGTAACAAAGTTCAGCACTTTAGAGGTAAATGACAACTATTGCTGCCTGTTTAGTGGGCTCTTGTGGGTCATTGCAGGACTAGGTTTTAGGGTATATCAGATGAAGTATTAGATTCGGAAAAACACTGCCTACCATTACCCAGTCACATTCCACAAGGCCCCCGAAAGGTTTTACATTTACTGATTAAAGGTGAGACATCTGGGCAGGAAAATGCCACAAAAGAACACCTTTGGTCTGCCCCACGACAGGAGTCATAGCTTGCCCCAGAAGGCAGTGAGAAATGTCTACCCTTCTTGCTGAGATATCACTGGGAAGTCTACCCAAGGAGAGAGTACCTAGGAAGGGTTGGTTGAGCCTTTCAGCCAAAGAGAAAGTGACTGACAGTAGATGGTCCTCAAATTCCCAGTGCAAGATGTAGCTTTATAAAAGAGGCTCCCATATATATTTATGCTTCCTAGAAGCACATTGTATAATACTCAGAAGGCAACACTAAAATGGTTCTTCTCCTAAATGAATGATATGTGATTAATAAGTGGACTATGCCACAGGAAAGAAAATTCTTTTCAATTCCAGATCTCTTTTGGTATAAGGGCCAGGCTTTTATTTCACCCTAGTAGGAGGAAGATGTCCATCCCACTCACTGCATTTAGATATCACTTCAATGAGATCTGAACTTCACCAATTTATGCTAAATTTCACTCTCTGTGGTTCTATTTACAAAATGGAAACATGCTTGCAAAGAATGTGCTGGAACTAATTTGTACTTATGCCTAAATTGAATGTTGCTTATTTTGATAAAAGGATTTGAGGAAATCAGTTCTAGAAAACTCTTACAATAAAAATTATATCTGATAATTCTTCAGTTTGAACTTGTTCAATATGAGGGGGAGATAAGAAACATTACACACCTATTGTGAGAAGCAACAAGATTTCTACTAGAACGTATAAGACGTCTCATATTCTCTACGTTCAAGAGGAGTGGCTCTTTCCCCCATGTTAATGGAAAAAAAAAAAACCTCTCACAAGAATACATACTTGCATTTTTTTTTTGTCAAAAGTATACCTATTTGACTAGTCTTTGGCTCATGCCTTTTGCCTCAGAAGAGAGGAAAAAGGAAAGTAAATAGAGTTCACATAGTCAATCTAATGTCAAGACACTGACAAATGAAATTCACCCGAGAAGGCTTACTAACAAACAACAACAAAGGAAATGTTTTGTTTTGAAATAATTTTAGATTTGCAGACTTGCAAAGATAGTACAGAGTTCCCAAATATCCTTCACCCAGCTTCCCCTAATGTCAACAATCATACATAGCTATCGATAGATAAAAGTTTTAACTTTCAATAAGTTTTAACTTGCCTTTTTAGATGGTCAAGAGTCATTCTTTATAGAAGAATGCAGAATCTCTTCATTTTGGATAAATCCTAGTATAGTATAAGCTATAGATTATTAGCAAGTCACCAGCCCAGCATGGTAGTAACACATCAAAATAAATGCAGCAGGTGTGCTTCTTTTGGATGGTGAAATATCTTTGAAAAATGTAAGCCACAAAACATAAATACCTGTTGAAATTTATGGCCAGTATATAAAGGGTGACTTACCAAAGCATTTGATTTCAATTATTTTACTAGATCATTTTCTTCCATGGTAGAAATTTGAGGATGACAATGGGGGAATTGTCTCGAGAGAAGTATGAAAGGAGGATAGACTGGAAGGTCAGGATGTCAAGGACAAAACTTCACTGAATGTGGTTTCTTGGCCCTGAAATACTCATTTGATCCCCTTCCTGTCTCTTGAACACAACCTTCCCTGGTAACTGGGCCATGATGACTGTGGATTTTGCATATTTTGTTTCCAAAAAGAGATAAATGTCCTCTATCCAGGTATCGCCAAGCTTAACCTTCCTTTGAGTTCCCTGATGAATCTGACAGACTATGCATTGTAATCTAGGATAACAACTATCACGTGTTTAGTAGTGATGGTCGTGTCATTAGATAATTGCAGAGAAGGCTTGGTTGCATATATTTATTAATTTTCATATAGCCAGTCCCTGAACTACATCATGCGCATTTTTGCAGGATCATATTGTAGTTTAGGTTTCCCCTAAGAGTTTGAAGCAAGGCTTTGAGTGTGGAAATGATTCCAGGAAACAAGAATAAAGAAGTGGATGTGAGACAGGGAAAGCAAAAAACCAATATAACAATGAGTTGCCCAAGTTACTGCTGTAAGTAATGAAGCTTGAGACCACTGGGGTCTTCTGTGGAGCATATAAATACCTCCAAGAGTGGTGAGAGGTGCAGATCCTGTTTTAGTCTTCTGCATGTGGCTATCTAATTTTCCCAGCACCATTTATTGAATAGGGATTCTTTTCCCCAGTGTATGTTTGTCTGCTTTGTCAAAGATCAGATGGCCATATGAGGATGGTTTTATAACTAGGTTCTGTATTCTGATCCATTGACCTATGTCTCTGTTCTTGAGCTAGTACCATGTTGTTTTGGTTACCACAGCCTTGTTATACAGCTTGAAGAGTAGTAAAGTGATGCCTGCCTATTTGTTCTTTTTGCTTAAGATTACTTTGGCTCTTCAGGGTCTTTTCTGGTTCTATACAAAGTGTAGAATTCTCTCAGATCTGCAAAAAACTGCATTGGCATTTTAATAGGGATTGCAGTGCATCTGTAAATCACTTTGGATAGTATATTGAGGTATATTCCATCTATGTGTATTTTTAGAGTTCTTATCACAAAAGGGTGTTGAATTTTGTCATGCTTTCTTTGCATCACTCAAGGATCACGTGGTCTTTGGTTTAACTTCTATTTATGTGGTGAATCACATTTATAGATTTGTGTATACTGAACCATCTTTGCAGTTCTGGGATGATGCCTACTTGATTGTGGTGGATTATTTTTTTGAGCAGCTAAATTCAGTTTCCTAGGATTTTATTGAGAAGTTTTACATCTATATTCATAAGGGATATTGGTCTATGGTCTTTTTTTTTTTTTTTTTTTTTTTTGCTGTGTCCTTTCGTGGCTTTGGTATCAAGGTGATATTGGCTTTGTAGAAAAAATTGAAGGATTTCTTCTTGTATGAAATTTCTGTAGTATAGATACCAGTTCCTCTTTGTAGGTCTGGTAAAAATTTGACTGTGAAACCATCTGGTCCAGGACTGAGTTTTTTTTGTTGGTAGACTTTTTTTTTTTCCCATCTGCTTCAATTTTGTTACTTGATATTGGTCTGTTCAGGGATTCTATTTCTTCCTGATTGACTTTAGGGAGTTGTATGTTTCCAAGAATTCATCCATTTTCTCAATGTTTTCAAGTCTATATCATAGAAATTTTCATAGTATTCAGAGATGGTATTTTGTATTTCTGTGGTATCAGTTGTGATATCTCCTATTTTATTACTGATTGAGCCTATTAAGGTCCTGTTTTTTCTGTTTCTGGTTAATCTAGCAAGAGGCCTGTTGACTTTGTTCACCTTTTGAAAGAATCAACTTTTTTCATTAATCTTCTGTATAATTCTTTTTTATCAATTTCATTTAGTTCTGCTCTGATCTTATTTCTTCTGCTGGGTTTGTGATTGGTTTGCTCTTCCTTTTCCAATTCCTTGAAATGACTCATTATTAGATTGTTGATTTGTGATCTTTGTCTTTTGGATGTAGGCATGTATGGCTTCAAATTTTCTTATGACTGCTTTTTCTCAATCCCACAGATTTTGATAATTTGTGTCCCATTTGTCATTTAGTTTAAAGAATTGACCATGGGTAACAGATTTAAACCTAAGGCATGAAACAATAAGAATTCTAGAAGAAAATGTTGAAAAAACTCCTATAGATATCAGCCTAGGAAAAGAACTCATGAAGAAGACCCCAAAGACAATCACAGCAACAGCAAAAATAAATGGGACCTGATCAAATTAAAAAGCTTCTGCACAGCCAAGTAAACAATCAATAGAGCAAACAGACAACCTACAGAATGGGAGAAAATATTTGCATGCTATATACACTTGATAAAGAGCTAATAACCAGAATCTACAAAGAACTCAAGCAAATCAGCAAGAAAACATCAAACAACCCCATTAAAAAGTGGGAAAAAGACATGAACAGAACCTTTTCAAAAGAAGATAGACTAATGGCTAATAAACAAATGAAAAAATGTTCAATGTCTCTAATCTGCAGGAAAGTGCAAATTAAAACTACAGTGAGATTATCACCTAACTCCAGTGAGAATGGCTTTGATCAAAAAGTCCCAAACAACAAATTTTGGAGTGGATGCCAAGAGAAAGGAACACTTATACACTGTTAGTGGGACTGCAAACTAGTTCAACTAGTTTCCTATATGTAAAGCAATATGGTGATACCTCAAACAACTAAACCATTTGATCCAGCAAT
>CAUYSK010091575.1:0-22778 GCA_963575035.1 Avahi laniger
GGTGAGACTGTTGGTTTGCTGGAGCTCAGTTTTTTGTGGTTGATTTGAGATTGGCTTATGCAACGGAACTCCCCCCTGCCATTCTATGTAGAACCTTTAAAAAAAAAAAAAAAAAAAAAGAACTTTGAACATCCAGAGAAGTTAAAAAGATAGTACAATGAGCACCTGTGTATCTCCTCCACCTAATATTTTGCCGTGTGCACACATGTGTTTTTTCTTTACCATTTGTAAGTAAGTGGTAGATGTTATGACTCTCTACCCTAAATCCTTTAGCATGTGTCACCTAAGAATTAATCAGGCCTAAGAAAACTAACTCATGCCGTAACATTATCTAATATCTAGTCCATACTCACATTTCTCCACATGTCCTGAGACTTTAATTGCTGTTCGGGGTTGGTTTTGTTTCTTCCAGACCCAGAATGCAGTCTGTTGCCACGTTACCGTTAGTTGTTAGGTACAGTAGGTCTTCAGTGCAGACTCCTGTGAGGCCGGTGCTGCTGTGGGCTGGCCAGCGTGCAAGGGTAGACTGGACGAGGTGCTTTCTTTTGGGAGAGGACTGTTGCATCTACCTCACGTGCGGTCGGATCCACAAGGAAGTCTTGCCAGTCGGTTACAGAAATAAGAATTTTGAGAGCCAGAGCTATGTTCATGTTTCCTGGCTTGTCTTTTCTCTTCACTTCTCTGGAGTGCCTCTGTGACGTGCAGCCTTGGCAAAGTCCTCTCTTGGACCTGCCCTCAGTGGGAGTTCTCAGACCACCCTCCCTGCTAGAAAGAAATGGCATCAAGACACACCCGGGAGCAATCGGAATTGATTTCTGACCACACACAGATGTATTGACCCAACTGTGGCTTAAATGAAGGCAGACCCTTATCTGTATGGACATGCTGGGCAGTGTGAGGAAAACATCGTTTAAGATTTGATATAAACATCCCTCAGTGGCAGCCTTCCCATGTCCCATCAGTAGCTGAGCGCCTTCTGAATCTTTAAGCACAAGTTGGGAGGGTTTGATCTTGAAATTTCACCTGGTATCATGTCTTTTTTTAGTATTTTTTTTCCCAAAATGCCTTTTATTTGTGTTTATGCAGCAAGCAAGAGAAATGGTACTAGAAATCATCCGGGAAAAAGACCAGGCTGACTTCCGAGGTGTACGTGGTGATTTCAACTCCCGAATGGGCGGAGGCAGTATAGAGGTATGCTTAAATTACAGGTTAGTAGGCAAGTGATTAGGGTTAAAGTTGTAGGTCACATTTCTATTAGCTCTTTAGCCTGAGCAAGTTATTTAACTTATGTCTCATCTGGGAAACCGTTAGAATATGCTCACTTCCCAGGGTGGACGTGAGGACGGACTAGGACAGAGTCAGCCCACACTTAGGGAGCACTTCAGAGCATGGGGGCTGTTCCCCCTGGTTTTGGGTTTTTTTCTTTAAAGGTTAGCCTGCTGCCCAGGTGAAGACCAAAGTCCAGGTTTTCTTGGCAATCTGTGTCATGATTGCATCAAACCTGGCAGCCTGTTTTATTGATGAGGTTGAAATGGGATCAAAATCTGCCCTTTTTTTGTTTGTTTGTTTTCTCGTTCTTCTTTTCTTTTCTTTTTTTTTTTTTTTTTATTAGAGACGGGAGTCTTGCTCTTGCTCAGGCTGGTCTCAAACGATCCGCCTATCTCGGCCTCCCAGAGTGCTAGGATTAGAGACGTGAGCCACCGCGCCTGTTCAAAATCTATCCTTAAGAGTGAAATTTTGGTATATGCTGCAACATGCAAACAACGTGCTTAGTACAATAAGTCAGATATAGGAGGACAAATGGTGTGATTCCACTTACCAGGGGTACTTAGAACAAATGAATTCATAGAGACAGAAAGTAGAATAGAAGTTACCAGATGCTGGGGGAAAGAGAAGTTACTCTTTAATGGGATACAGAACTGTTGGGGTGCTGAAAACGTTTTGGGTGTAGATAGATAGTGGTGATGGTTACACAGCATTGTGAATGATTTAGTGCCACTGAATTGTATACTTACAAATGGTTAAATTATAAATATTATGTGTATTTTACCACAATTTTTAAAAATGGAAAAAACATTTTAAAGAACCACTAGTATAATCAATGTATATGATAGATTTATGCTTATTTTGTAGACTTTGGAAGGTAAAGTTACCATTTTTAATCTTTTATTTGTCTATAAGGTTTATTTTTGCATTACTTCATTTTTATAACTATTTTTGGTCAAATCTCAGATGTATTGGATTCATTTAATGGTCAACAATGCAATCGTCTACCACAATATTGTTCGTAAAAGGAAAAAATGCTTTATTGTATCATCTCCAGGAATGCGCTATAATAAAAAACCAAGTTGTCTGTTAAAAAAAATCTATCCTTGGCCAGGTGTGGTATCTCATGCCTGCAATTCTAGCACTCTGGGAGGCCGAGGCAGGAGGATTGCTTGAGGTCAGGAGTTCAAGACCAGCCTGAGCAAGAGCGAGACCCCATCTCTACTAAAAATAGAAAAATTAGTCAGGTGTAGTGGCATGGGCCTGTAGTCCCAGCCACTTGGGAGGCTGAGGCAGGAAGATTGCTTGAGCCCAGGAGTTTGAGATTGCTGTGAGCTAGGATGATGCCACGGCACTCTAGCCTGGGTGACAGAGTAAGACTCTATCTCAAAAAAGAAAAAAAAATCCTTTAAAAATAAAGACAGCTTTACAAAAAGCTCTGATGAGGTTTGGTTTCTCTGTGCCTAGGTGTCCGTGCCTAGGTTTGCTGTTGGGATTGTAATAGGAAGAAACGGGGAAATGATCAAAAAGATCCAGAATGATGCCGGTGTGAGGATTCAGTTTAAACCAGGTTGGTTTTGATTATTTTTAAAGATCCTTAGTGCCAGGAAGATTTATAAAACACTTATTAAGAAGACATTGTTATTAGCTCATGTTTATGATCTCTTTGTTTCTCTTTTTTGCAACGTTCTGCTACCAGATTACCAATCTAAATTTCTTCTCCCTCATTTCTCTCCTTGGATATATGATGGCTCAGTTACCTTTCTCCAGAATGGTTTCCAGGCCTTTTTTTTCCCTTGGACTAGTAAAAAGCATAACATTTTCAGCTTTTGATTTTGCCAAGTAAAGTCTTTTCAAATAATAACACCATCTATTGTTATGATTCTATAAAATTAGAGATCATTTAAAACCACCCAAAAAGGACATATATCTCAGAATAAAGACTGATTTTAAAATTTTATGCATTTACCTTTATGAGCAGAATTTTTTTTTTTTTTTTAACCTCCCCACCATGAGCAGAATTTTTTACGTTGTCTGAAGTCAAGAAAGCTCTGATGGGCTAAATTTTGGAAATTATTGCCATTAGCTCTACTCTGTTTTCCCTGGCTTTTTTAATTCAAGTTTTGTTTTATTTGTTTAATAATATCTTTTTAAATGGCTATAATTATATAAGAAATGAATATTGACCTAGAACGTGCAAAAAGATGTAATCATACACATTGCCTTATCAGGCAAACCACTCCAAAAGGTTCCTGGAGCTGGTGATATTCTTATTTCCTCTTTTGGTACTGCTGGTAAGAATATTGGTTATGAATCACATTGACCTTTGTTTCCTTCTAATGTTGGGCTTTTTCCTTATCCCACCTCTCACCTGGTTCTGCAGATGATGGGATCAGTCCAGAAAGAGCTGCACAGGTCATGGGCCCTCCAGATCGGTGTCAGCATGCAGCACACATCATCAACGAGCTGATCCTTACAGCCCAGGTGGGTCTGGCTCTCTGAAGTTCAGATCTCTCACCCAAAAAAGTAGAAAGTGCTGCACGGGCTCTCAGGGCAGCACCACAGAGCAGTGACCCCTCTCAGGTCACATTGGAAACCAGCGACTTCTCTACGTCTGCCTCCTTTTCCTGCTAATTTATTACTCTCCTCCCTTTATTACCCCAGAATCCGGATTGTCTTCACACAGTGAGTTTCTAGCCAGTTAAACTATTTGGGTAAATGCCCTGCAGATTGCCAAGTTTCAAACAATCAAGTGTACTTATTATAATATAAAACTATATTAAATGAAATCTAAATCTTAGTGTTAGGAAGCACTTCCGAATCCTCCAAAGTCCTAAAGCTGTCTGCGTGCACTTGATTTCCTGCACATCTTTGGGATGCGAGCAGCTGTGTGACGTTGTTAGCATCTCCTTCTGAGCACCAGAAATTCCACCTGCCCCCATTATGACTTGCCTTGGGGAGCCTCCATAACTGATGGTGGATTGGCAATGTCCTCCGAGTACGTGGCCCTGAGAAAAACTCGAGGATAAGCAGAGCTGAAGAATGGAAGTGATAGATTGGAAATTGAAGTCCCAGCTCTGCCACTAGCCATGCGACCTTGAACAAGCCCCCAAACTTCTCTGGGCCCAGTTTTCTCAGCAGCACACTGAGGGGTTTGCACCAGGACGTGTCATCTGGGGTGCTTGCTGAGATTACAAATTTGTAGGCCCTCACCCCACATCTACTGAATCAGAACATCCACTGGAAGATCTTGGGTTTTAACTAGAGTCCCAGGCAATTCTTAGGATTGTTTAAGTTTGGAAAAGCCACTAAATGATTTCTGACATCATTTTTTATAGTAAGAGTTTATGAACCTAGTGCTGTAGAGGCTCTTAAGATGTTTGGGAGCTAGCCTTATCCTCAAGATTGCTAGAAAGTTGGCTATGCGTGCGTGCACGTGTGTTTGTGTGCTTTAACATAAATCCCTAAAATTGCCTTGTTGTCAGTTGTCTCTCATATAAGCAGAGTGCAGGGAAAAAGCGCTTCAATTATCTCAGCTTTCTACTGGTTCAGATTCTGGGTAAATGTTGAGTTTACTCTTAATCGACAGGAGGAAGTTTTGACAAACATTTCTTTACTGTGTTGAAAACCTGTTCAGCTTATCCCTTCCATGAAATAGTTCTTGGCTAGACCAAGTTTGCCCTCAATATTTAAAAGATCTTAAATACAAGAGCTCTAAAGTGACTCAGAGGACGGAGGCTGGAATGAGATTTGTCACCCTCTGAATGAAAGGAATCTTCCTCTGTGAGATGTGAGATTTAGACTTTACCGTGTGCCAGGTGAGCAACGCGAGAAAGATGTGGAGACCTTTCCAGCCCCTGGCCATGGATAACAGCACCTGGCTGCTTCCCCTCTGTCCCTCCCTTCTGAAGTATCCCCAAGTGATCACTCTTGAACATATTTCTGCCTTTTCTTGGGGACAGGACAACCAGTTTTTCTTACAATCCTTCTTGCTTGTGGGAGCACCGAGTATGGTGACTCACAGCAGTGACTGGATTGGTCTTCCCTGCAGCCTGGTTGGGGAGGGGCAGGCACATTGTCACACCTGTCACTTTCAAGTGCCTAGCACTCGTTGGTACCTCACATCTGGCCCTTTAGGCCCAGCATGTGTTAGCCACAGGAAAGAGCAGCCTCAGCTTCAAGGAAAAAATTAGCTCTTGATGCCTGTAGATTAGGGGCCAGCAATTAAAACTCCTGGCTGAGGGCCGTTGGGCTTCAGACCTGGGTTTATATCTGACTGCCTGTTTTAGTTGGGTATATTTGTACTGTTTATGTAACCACATGGATTTATCTGCACGCATCCTCCTCAAATGCACCTGTGATTGTGTTAATTCTGGTTTGAAAGAGTGCTTCAGAATGTGAAGTGTGGAGCAGTGCTAGGTTCTAATGTGTGGCATTGATTACATCCTGTCACTTAACCTGCTCCCTGGAGAAGATGAGCAGTGGTGCTGGTGGCAGTGGCAGAAATCATCACTGGAGCCTTGCTTCCTTCCTAGGAAAGGGATGGTTTCGGGGGCTTGGCAGTAGCCAGAGGCAGAGGCCGTGGCCGTGGCGACTGGAGCGTGGGAACCCCTGGTGGCGTCCAGGAGATAACGTACACGGTGCCCGCAGATAAGTGTGGCCTCGTCATAGGCAAAGGTAAGAGGCAGCTGTTGGGATTTCACGCCCCTGTCCAGCTGTTGCGTCTGAAGGAAGGCAGGTCGCGTGGACCTGCGGAGCATGAGGTGAAGTCCCTTTGCTGCAGCTGCCGGGGGCTGCCAAGGGTGGCAGCAGCTGCCTTTTGCCGAGCCCTGCTTTGCATGGGTCTTCTCTGAGCTCGCTGGTGGCCTGTCGTGGGTGGGGGAAAGCGACTTTTTCGTTATCGAGTATGAATAGCCAAGAAGTAAGACCCGCGGCCTGTTGAAGCAGCTCAGATTGTGGAAAGGATGCCCCGCACAAGATCGGGCCTCAGAACCCCTGTAGATTGACTGACTGTCATTAACTCACCTCCAGGGATCTGAGGGGACAGTTACCACTGAGTCCTCAGTGAAGGTGTTTTCTGACCGTGTCCCTATTTCCTGCACTGGCCTTGGGGATTTGGTCTTTATTGACACAACCTGTGAGAATGGTTTTATCCTTTCAGCACATTTACCATGAGTAACACACACCCTGTGGAGGGAAATAAAAATTGATTTGTTAGTTGTTTCTAGGCATTTTAGAGAACATTAGGTAGAAACCCTCATTAATGGCTAATGTGGCTCCATCCCGTTGTTCAGCGAGAAACGAGAGAGAGAACGGGCAGGTTTCTGGGCCATTGGTGCTAGACCGACTCAGCCGGCCCTGGAACCTGGGAAGGCCGCTGAGAGCAGGGGCCCGACAGGGAGCAGGGCAGCGGGGCTGAGCTTCCAGGGGCGCTGAGCCACTCCTCACTGCCAGCAGCAGATTCCCATTTGTCTTCGGGTTTTGTATTTGCCTTCGTTATGTATTCGACAGCATATGGAGGAAATAAATAGTCTTCTCCCCAGAGTTTCTCAAATTTCTTTGATCACCGAATACCTCTTAGCTGTTTGATCACAGCTCACATTGCAGGGAGCGTGACTTGGGAGCATCCTCACCCCAGAGCGCAGGAACTGGGGTGGGCGGGAGTCCCCCCTCAATGTCAGGCTCACCTCCCGGGAGCTGCACTGCGCCCTGCTCGTGGCCAGCGTGGCTTTCGTGCTCTTTGAGAATGTTTATCTCCTGTATCCATGTTGTCTTTTAGGTTATTAACCACTCGAGGGTGGTAGGAGCGCTGGGTTTGTTTTAAGTTTCTGGCAGGGTATACCTGTCGTCGCCTGCCGCGTGGGTCTTGCTGGCCGCGCAGAGTGCACCCAGCCCACCCATCTGACTGCAGGAGACTGAGTCCAGTTGACACCTGTCGGTTGAGGATTAGGTAGACCTAGGTTTCTTGGCCTTTTGAACACCGTTTTGTCAACGAGGTTTTCATTTGCGTATGCGTCTCCCCCAGCACTGACCTGGCCTCACTGTCCTCACTGTGGCAGGTCCTCGTGGCACAGCCTGGTGCTCACAGAACAGCTTCTTGTAACTTGCCCTCCACAAAGTCATCCTGAGTGGCTCCTGGAGGACAGTCACAAGAGAACAAAGCAGCAACTGCTACCTATCCCCATGTTCAAACAGCAGCCTGAGGAAGCCCAGTAAACATTTCGCTGGACATGGAGAGGGTCTTTCTGTGTCACCCGCCCCCCCCCACACACACACACATGCGCATGCACCCTCGGGGCTGGTGTGAGGCATCTCTCTCCCTTGGGCCTGGTGCCTGGATGAGGAGAGGGCCCCACGCAGCCAGGCCCTGCCGTCCCCAGCTCCAGCCCTGGACAGACGCAGGCCTCCCCAGGCCCCTGCCGGATTTCCATGATAAACACGGCAGCACTGGCAGATAGCGAGGCCGGCCTGCTCTTGTCAGCCAGGCCTTTTAGGCTGTTTGATTAATTGCTTTACAATTTCACGTCCAGCCGGGGGCCGCTGGTGGGTCGCTTCTGCCCCCCGTCAGGTGGAAGAATGGAACGGGCTGCTGAATGAGTCTATAGACAGCCACCATGTGCCAAGCTGGTGACCTCATTTTGAAGGAAGATGAACTTAAATTAACTCCTTCCGGCCCCGTGCAGTTTTGTTGTGCTTCCTCACCTTATTAGCATGCTCCCAAAGCCCGGGCCAAGGCTCTCTGGGGCTGCTGGTCCCTGGCCCGATGGGGAGGGCTGGAGGCTTTGGCCGTCTGGCCTCTAACGCTCCGGCCTCCAGACCAAGTGGTGTCTTGGTAGCGGCTGGTAGGATCTCTCAGGTCTTGGGTGGGCCTGTGGAAATGGCCTCCACCTGCTGTTTTCATTGCTCCCCAAAAACCCTTGCCTAGGGCCAAGTTGCTTGCTTTTTAGGTGCAAAGAAGATGGAATCCATGACCTCTGAGTAAGGGCCTGGTGAAAGGTCCAGCAGGGGCTTGAGCCTGCCAGGAGGCCAGACAGAGCTGCTTGCACTGGCCCATGCGTCCCCAAGACCAGTAGGCCTGGCTGGGTTAGAAGACAGTAGGGCTGCTTTTCTGAAGCTCTGGAAGTACTTTAAGAAAATCATGAACACAAGATTGTCTTGTTGGGATTTGCTGCCGCCCTAAACTTAACTGACCTCCTCCCCAAGCAGACGTTTACCTAAAGCTTCAACCGCACGCCATCAGTCTCCGGTGTTCTTCCTGCAGCGTGAGGGCTGCTCCCGCAGTCCCCGGGAAGGACCACCAGCCTGAGGCTCCATGTTTGTGACGCTGGGGAGTCCTGTCAGGACGCAGCTTGCGTCTGCCTTTAGTGTCCCCTCCCTGTTTGCTTGACAGGTTGTTCAGACATGGCTTCCAACAGTGGAGTGGAAGGAAGGCTGAAGTATTTGGAGAATTATAGACTGTCAGAGTGAAATGGCACCTGTCACTTGGGGTGTGTTCTGGCTGTGGGCAGGGGAGGACGGCAGACACCGGCCCTCAGGCCTACTTTTGCTCACGGGGCTCCCTGCTGCCCTGATTTTCAGCAGATACAGATTGTCTTTTCCCAGTTTTGCAGAACTCTGTGCCGTAAGTTTTCCTTGTATTCCGGCTCATTTTAACCACACCTCCCCCGTGCCAGCCCCCAACCCCAGTTGAGCGGAGCAGATCTGTTCTATAAGTTCTGTGGAATTTCAAAGGAAGAATCCAACCATTGTTACACTGGTGAGCCTTTTGTTATGCAGATTTCATTAAGAGACTGGGACTCTAACAGGTTTCTCAAAGAGTCCGACTAAAGTTTCATTAGCCCCTCTCCACCCAGACCTCTGTGACCCCCGTGCTTGGACTGCCTCTGTCTAGACCTATCCCCACCACGGAGGAGGCGGGACTTGAGGAGTGACAGGATGGGATATTAAAGGCCCGAGCGGGGTCCAGGCATCGGTGGGGCCTGTGGCCATGCCTTGGACCTGTGGAGGGAAGGAGGCAGGCAATGTAGTAGCACACGCCCAGGCTGAAGGCCCCCGTTGTGCCATGGAGGGGCCGGTGGGTGGCCATTCTTGCGCTGAGAAGGATTCAGTGCCTCTCCTCGGCTGAGGTGGGAGGACTGCAGGCGGCCTCCCAGAGGCGAACTCTGTTGTATGTAGACAGCAGGCCTCGGCCCCTACCTCGTTACTGGGCCACTTGGGCCTCTACGTGCAGGTGCCAAATGGTGTCTGTGGCCTTAGCCTGACTCCAAACGGCTGATTTTGCAAATAGCACTGCATTTTGTTAGAACTATTTTAAAGTAAATAGAAAGTACTTCTCTACTGTTGGGGCAAGTGTTAATGTGCAGAAAATACCCTTGTACCCGCTTCAGAAGGAAGCGCTGCGAAGCCTCTGGGTCGCTGCAGTTGCCCTTCATTCTCCCGTCTCCCGTCTTCTGCCTGCAGGGGGTGAGAACATCAAGAGCATAAATCAGCAGTCAGGAGCACATGTGGAGCTTCAACGGAACCCCCCGCCCAACACCGACCCCAACCTGCGAATATTTACCATCAGGGGCGTTCCTCAGCAGATCGAGGTGGCCAGGCATCTCATAGATGAGAAAGTTGGTGTACGTACCAGGTCCTTTCCCACCGGGCTTGATCATAGCTGGGTTTTCTTTTGGATGGCCAAGGTACCTGTTTTCCCCGGAACCTTTGTGCTTCCTGTGCCTTCGGGTCCGCACGTCAACATGAGGACAGCCCCCTCCCACTTTGCCAGGGGGAAGGTCGGAGGCCCAGGGAATGCCAGGACAGGCCCAGAAGCGACGAAGGAACCCTTGGGGAGAACTCCCCACGGCCACCACAGCCCAGGCCCAGAGCCCTGTCCCCTGCAGGCTTAGATGAGCACTGAGGCAGCCTCCCTCAGCGCTGCCCCCTGGACTCTGCTGGCATTGCCTGGTGGCCGGCTCCGCAGGCAGTTTTCATTGACTCTGGCTTTAGTTTCAGGCACCTCAAAGCAGATAAAGAAAGGGAGTGTTGATGGAGGACAGATGGGCCACTGCTCACCTCATTGGGGACGTAGAATGGCAGAGAGAGCCTTGGGCCAGCCTAAGTTGACGGGAGAGTCGAGCAGGTTGGTCCCTACCCTCAGCGTGACATGCCAGGGCAATTGTGGTGGTGCCCGTATCGGCTGTGTGTGGTATTGGTCACTCGAAGCCATTTCTGCAAGTGAAGGCCACTGTGGGGAAGGAAGGCTAGCGTGAGTGCCGTAGGTGTCTCTATTTCACTCGACCCCGTCTCCTCGAAAGCTGGGGTTTGCCTTGGGGCGGGCCTGGGCAGAGGACAGAGGTGCAGCCAACAGGAGGTGAGAGCTTCCTCTGTGCCCGCCACAGGGGACCGGTCTCGGAGCACCTGGAGCCTTCGGACAGAGTCCCTTCAGCCAGCCACCTGCTGTTCCTCATCAAAAGTGAGTCTTCTGCCACCATTCTTGCTTGGGCGAGTACACCTCCTCCTGAGGGCCTCCTTCCCTCCTGCTCGGCTGTCTCTAGGGCGTGCCGGCCACGGCCTGCAGTTCTGGGGGGTGGGCAGGACGCGCTGACTTGCCCTTCCCAGTGGTCCCTCTGGCCAGTCCACCTCGTGTGGCTCAGAGGTGGGGTGAGAGCCTCCCCAGAGGGCAGAGGGCCTCCCGGTCACTGCCAGTGTCCCCAAGGGGAGCTTGCCACCAGGGCGGGAGGGCAGCTTTGCAGAGCCCGTGTTGTGTGGGGACTCAGCGGCTTTCCCTTGTCACAGCACCTTTCCCTCGAGGAGCTCAGGCTGCTTCCCAAACATGGCTGCTAAAGTGAATGGGAACCCCCACAGCACCCCCGTGAGGTAGGCGAGCGGCAGCAGGGTCTCGCTCTCGTGCTGCCCACACCAGGGGCCGGGGGCTGTGGTGCTTGGCTGGGGGTGAGGGAGGTGAGCGGTGAAGAGGGGACGATGGGGGGACACGGCCCCCACTGGAATGAGTGACTCTCCTGTCATCCACAGTGGTCCTCCAGCCTTTTTGACGCAGGGCTGGGGCAGCACCTACCAAGCGTGGCAGCAGCCCACACAGCAGGTCCCAAGTAAGTGACTGTGGGGCGAGGGGGGTGTGCACGCCCTCCGGACAGGCTGTGGCCAACGGCTGGGGCTCCCGAAGGCCGTGGGGCTGGTCATTCCAGCGCTTGGCCAGCAGCACGGGGAGCCACCGGCAGGCCTGTGCCAGGGCACGGGCAAGCACGGGGAGGGCTTCCAAAGGACATGGCTCAGGCCTCCGCTGGGGTGGGGACTTGGGGTTGGCACTCTCTTGGCCCAGCTGTCCTTCTCAGAGCTTTGGGCTTCTGTACTTTGTTCCCCAGAAGCAGGTGGGCTGTGGGTGTGGTTTGCATGGAACCTCCCCTGCCCCTTGCCCCCATCCCTGCTCTAAGGGCGACTGGCTCCTGGCCCAGAGCTCTGTGTCCGGGGACCCTTCCCACCCCCTCAGCCTCAGGTGACCATCCTGTCATCTCTCCAGCATCTTCTTAGCAAGGGGTGCTCTGTCTCCGAACTCTTCCAGAGAGCAAACGGTAGAGAATCACTTCTGCTGAGCGCCCCTCCCCAGGGAAACTGAGTTTGAAGGAGAAGGTGCCGGGCGGAGTCAGAGCCGCCGCCCACTCTGCCCCGCGCCACGCCAGCAGTCATTTTTGGCTTTTGTCATGGGGTGGCCCATCGTTCCCAGACTTTGCGAAACGAAACCAAGCCCTCACCTGAGTGAAATTCAGGTTCTTCATCTTCTTTTTTTTTTTTTTTGAAACAGAATCTCACTCTGCCACCCAGGCTAGAGTGCCGTGGCGTCAGCCTGGCTCCTGGCAACCTCACACTCCTGGGCTCAAGCGATCCTCCTGCTTCAGCCTCCCGAGCAGCTGGGACTACAGGCATTTGCCACCATGCCCGGCTAATTTTTTCTATATATTTTTAGTTGCCCGATTAATTTCTTTGTAATTTTAGTAGAGACAGGGTCTCGCTCTTGCTCAGGCTGGTCTCGAACTCCTGAGTGCCTCAGCCTCCCACAGTGCTAGGATTACAGGCGTGAGCCACCGCGCCCGGCCCTCTCCAGGTTCTTTTAATGCTTCTGAAGTTTCGGTCTGTGTGTGTCTGGAGAGCCTTCTGTGTGAAGTGGCCTCTCTCGCAAGCGACGACGCCCGCTCTCTGGAGCTCTGCCACTTGTCCCTTGAGCAGAGTCTGGAGGCTGGTGCTGTGTGGCCTTGGCACCATCATCCCCTCCCTTTTCTGGGGCTGCACTTTGGTCACACGTAAAATGAAGGGTTTGAGTTTGATTTCTGAAGTACTTTTGCAAGCTCTCAAATTGTATGGTTGTGTTTGTTTCCTTTTTTTCCCCCCATATTTTATTATGAAACATGTCAAACATTGTCTCCACAAGGAACACCAGCACACCGTCTAGATCCCGTGTCCCCAGTTCACTGTCCTTGTTTGTCCTGGAGCCTGGCCATGTTTTGTTCTCTCCATTTCTGACTCCCCTTGTCAACTCCGTCTCCTCCCCTCGCAGTGGGAGTCGGTCCCAGGTGCCAGGGGCGTTGGATGCCCTTCGCATCTGAGGCCACCCCAGGCAGCAAGGTATCATGTTCACATTTTGGCACATTGTGCCAGGACAGGGGTCCTGTGGGAAGCCCTGGACCCTGGAGACGTTGAGGCCTGAGAAGGGACATGTCCTTGCCCTGCAGAGGAAACGGCCCCTGGGGCGTGGTTTTGCAGAGGCATCCTGCCTGCTTCAGGTGGCCAGGCAGACCGGCAAAGTTAGGGAGATAAGTAAAAGAAACAAAGAAAACACAAGGAAGGCCTGGTTATCTTGCCGCTGTTTGAAAGCCTTCATCTCATGTTGTTGAGCTTTGCTTATTTTGTTTTTTTGGTTGGTTTTGTTTGTTTGCTTGTTTTTTAGAGACCAGTTCTTCCTCTACTGCCCAGGCTACAGTGCAGTGACGCAGTCATAGCTCACTTGCAACCTCAAATTCCTGGGCTCAGGTGATCCTCCTGCCTCAGCCTCCCAAGTAGCTGGGACTACAGACATGCACCGCCACACCTGGCTAATTTTTTTTTTTTAATTATTTTTCTGTAGAGACAGGGTCTCACAATGTTGCCCAGGCTGGTCTTGAACTCCTGGCGTCAAGCGATCCTCCCTCCTTGGCCTCCCAAAGTGCTGAGGTTACAGGTGTGAGCCACCACGACCAATCTGTTTGTTTGTTTATTCAGGGGATTTGGAAATTGAGAATTGGTTTTGGACAGTGAGATCTTGCTGGGAAGCAATTGCTTGCCCACTCCTCCATGTCTGAGGAGGTTTTGAGGAAGTTTTTACTGCCTGCATTCCTCACTCCTCCCGTCTCTGTTGTCCTGTCCCTGTGGGAGGAAGAGTGGGGCATCTTCTCCCTTCTCTCCAGCCCCTCTCCCATCTTCCTGTGCTCCTCCTCGATCTGCAGTGAACTGACCAGGAGAGGAAACATTCTGCTGTGAGTGTAGGGGCTCATCCTGCCTGCTGCAGGCTCTGATTCTTATAGCGCAAGAGACATTGAAGGGGGTCTTTGTGGGCCGTGGCAGGTGGACACTTGAGCTAGCCCTGACCTCACAGAAAGGTAGGTCCTGACCTGTTGCTGTGGTCAGGTCCTTTAACCCTCCCTTTCTCCCCTCGGCAGGGCACTGCTGCTCCGTCCCCCGACCCCAGTCCACTGCCAGCATAGTAGAGGATGTACCCCGGATTCTGCACAGAAGGAGGGGCTGAAACAACCCCACACACTCTGTTTCCCTCTTCTCCCACCCCAGAAAGGCCTGAGGCTAGATGGAGATCAGGTGCCACTGTGGCTGTCGGCCCCGCCACCGTGGGTCCCTACACCTCCCACGGCCGGCCGGCTGCCGCCTTCTGGGGCTTGCGGAGCGTGCGTGGCCAGGAGTGAGCGCAGAGCAGGGCCTCCAGCTGGCGGGCTGGGGGCCAAAGTGCTGAGGTGAGGAAGCCAGGCAGGCCTGACTGCTTTTGTGTTCCCTGCACAGGCCAGCAGAGCCAGCCGCAGAGCAGCCAGCCCGACTACAGCAAGGCCTGGGAGGACTATTACAAAAAACAGAGTGAGTGCGATGGCCTTCCTGACGAGCAGGTCCCCAGTGACAGAGTCCCCTCAAGCCTGGAGGCTTAATTGTCCGTGGCTTGCTGTCATCCTTTTTTCCTTTAATGCCTTCCCGAAGTGCCTTGACCTCAATACTTGCTTTGTCCGCCGCCTCCGTGCCTGTCTGTCTGTCTCTGTCGGAGGAGCCTGGGCGTGGTCAGTGGCTGTGGTGCTGCATTTCGGCCTGACAGAGGCTGCCGTCTCCTCCTCTTCTCTGGTCTCCCCCTGCCGGACCCAAAGGACCCAGAGGTGGGCGTGGCACCTGGAAGTACGCACTCATGTCTGGCCCTGGCTGTCCCCTTTGGAACTGAATGATTCTGTTTGGGTGCTGTCTGGCCCGGACACAGTCCGCCAGGGTGTCCTGTTCTCTATCTCGGTGCTGCCCATCTCTTTGGGGCTATTTCAGGGCAGGGGAGAGAAAAGAGATGGCAAAACTCAGAGAAGGAAGCCTAAAATTGGAGTAGGTGCTGGGTTGTCAGTGTTTCTTCCTAAGCCCATTTTCTTAACTGGACCATAAATTAAACCAGTCTCTAAAAGTGGGAGAGAGGTGACCTAACAAGAAAAAAAAAAACAACCTATGATGAATCATTTAAAACTCGTACTAAACTGTATGTGCCAGAATGATCAGACCAGGGCATCTGGGTGTTTAAGGGGATGTTTCCCATGCCTTATCTGAGGTGTCAGCTGCTGGTTGGAAGAGCTCAGGTCAGAGGCTACCAGAGAAACATTCACCCTCGTGTTGGAATCATCGCTGGGGCCGAAGATGGGGGTGTTGGGGTCCCCCGACCTGTGGGTAGCCTGGTGAAAGCTCAGGCCGGGTCTGCCCGAGACCTCCCAGACACACCAGCCTGTGTTTCAAGCTCCTCATGGGATTTGGACACCAACACAGGCACCCAGATTAAGCTCGTCTGTTCTCAGCCCGGGCCCTGCCATCGTCCGGCACC
Organism: Avahi laniger; assembly: GCA_963575035.1. NCBI lineage: Eukaryota > Metazoa > Chordata > Mammalia > Primates > Indriidae > Avahi > Avahi laniger. The sequence continues at coordinate 15,365 of CAUYSK010091575.1, forward strand.
GGGGGCCAATGGGGCAGGCAGACGGGCGCAGAGAATGTGCTCTGTGAGAGACGACGTGTGTGAAGGTTTGTCTTCACGCGGACGTAGCAGGGACAGGCAACGAAAGGGCAACGGCACTCGGCGCCAGACCACACGGTGTACCCCAGCGTTCCCAGGTGGTGGCCTTGCCCGTGGCCTTACCTTCCGGCCCTCGGGGGAAAGCAGATGCCCAGGGCCTTTGGGAAGGAACCCCACACACCTCCGTGCACCCCACACCCATTAACTGTGTCTCTTCCTTGTCAATCAGGTCACGCCGCCAGCACCGCCCCTCAGGCCAGCTCCCCGCCGGACTACACCATGGCCTGGGCCGAGTACTACAGGCAGCAGGTCGCTTTCTACGGGCAGACACTAGGCCAGGCTCAGGCCCACAGCCAGGTCTGTAGCCAGCCCCTGCGCCGCCGCTGCCCCCTGCCCGCCCCAGGCCCCTCTCCAGCCCTCTGTGTTTCCCGACCCCCAGGTGAAAGCGCTGGGCTGAGGAGGGACCACTCCTCCAGGGCAGCCACGCCCCGAGTCCCCTGCTTGCTGCAGGGAGAGAGGGTTTGGGCCAAGTGGGCGGAGAGTTGGTCTTGCAGCCTGCAAGGAAGTGCCTGATCTTCCCTCAAATCTAGGTCCCAGACCTCAGTGCTGAGAAGTAGTCCTTCTTCCTCTGGGCCTCAGTTTCCCTAACTGTAAATGAAAGGCTTAGAAGACAGCAAGTCTGGCTCCACAAGTAGGGACTGTGGGGGGCACGTGCAGCTGCTGTTCCCAACGAGGGCAGAGTGGCCAGGCTGTCAGCCTCGTTCTGGGCAACAAGAGGTGCGTCTCCGCCCCTGCATGCAGGGCAGGGCAGAGCGCCAGCTCCGTCCCGCACAGAAACCTGGAGCGCTCTGTCCAGAAGCCAAAAGTGGATTTCTTATTAAAGAAGGGAGGAGGGCCAGATGTTCCCACAGAGCATATTTCAGGTGACCTGATGCCAGTCGGGTCCCTGTGGATAACGCGCCAGTTACCTCCAGCCCTGAACTCAGAGCCGATTGGGCATCTCACTGCCAAATTGTTGTCTGGGCCTGGGGAGCCATGCGAGGGCTGGGGGTAACCGAGGAGTACCACTCACGGGCTCCCCTTGCCCGGCCCGGAGTCCCCAGTGGGGACCACCGCTTCAAGAGAGGTTTTGTCCCAGCTGGATCCTGTGATGTGAGGCCTGGGGGCGGTGCTTAGACATCTGTGTGTTGGTGCCAGTTGAGGAGCCAGAGGGGAAAGGGTGACCTGTCACCTCCCCACGGACACACGGACTTGAGAATTTGCCACCACAGACTAACTCCTTCCCCTTCCTCCCACAGGAGCAGTAGAACAGTGTGCTCTCGGCTGGTCTCTCCTCAGAATCATTGTGAAAGGAAACCTATTTGTAACAGGTTTTTAGATTTGCAAACCTTTTGATGAAGAACCTTTATTTTGTTCTGTGAAACACTATATTTAGATTAACAGAATTTTTCTAAAAATCGGGGAAATTAGTTACTAAAAATTGCTGATCATTTTTGTTTATTTTTGTTTGTTACTTGTGTAAGCTCTGGGATTCTTTTTGGAGCAATACCTGCAAATTCAGGCACCAGAATGTGCCTCAGAGCAGTGACATTTCAACATGGTGTGTTTTGTTTTGTTTCATTTCGTGTTGTGTCCTTTTTATTTACAGGTTTTTCTGTTGCAACAGAAAGTGGCTTGGAAGTCTTAGGTAGTATGTAACAAATTCTTTTTTAAAATTTTTAAACAGTATTTAAGTATTCTTAAATGTGTAAATTCATTAAATGTTTTACTTCTAATTTCTTGTATCTTGGCTGTCTGGTTTTATTGCATTTTTTAAAAAACTGAACTATTATGTATTGTAATTAATTATGTGAATTCTGAATTGAGACAGATAAGTGTATTGCTGTCCAGCAGGGATTGGGAGGGAGCATTTTATAGGGTTTGTATAATTTCTAGAGTTCTAAAGGGGTAATATAAAAATGTGTTCATGTGTTTAGCATACGTTTTTTTCATGTGTCCATTACCAGTTGCAATTGTGTATCTAAGACCTCCAAGCTTGTTTTAAAAACAAAATAAAAAACCTTTCTCTATTCTCTCAGAAATATAAATACTGTTATTTTTAATATTAAAAAATTCAATATAACTTTTAACAAACACTGTGGAACATTAAACCGTATAAAAATGTAGTAACTATTTTTTAATTCCAAGGTGTTTTTTTGCTTTTTTCTTTTAAATATTTTCTTAATATTTGTCAGATTAACTAGATGAGTAAATAAATCTAGTATTAACCACAGTATGAATTAAATAATTTTGATTTAATAAAAGGGATAATATGATTTTCAATGTTTACTGTAGTGTATCTTGTACAGATAACGTGTATTTTTAAAGGAAAAAACGGAATTGAAGCTATTTTTTTCTTGCATTTTTAATTGACCTGAGGGACATTCCGTTTAAAATGTACTGAAGTTACAATTTCCGGGTTTTGCTCTGTATTTTTCTTATAATGCTTGAAATGTCTAACTATTAAAAAAGGCAATTGGAAAATGTTATGCATGTTGTTTTAAAAAAAGTGTTCTTTTTATTTGACTGACAATTCATTTTACACTCGATATAATAAAATTCCCACAAGACGTCTTGTGGGTGGAGTATTTTCAGCCTGTGTGCGTCCATTCGCTTGTCCCCCCTCCGCCCGCGCCGCTGCCGCTGACCCGGGAAGAGGAGGGAAGAGGGTTCTTCCCCGAGCTGGTCTCGATGGCCTCGCACTAGGCCAGCGCGACTTAGGGGGTGCGCAGCCTGGATGTCTAGCTACTTCGTTCAGCTAATTTTATTTTAATGGCATTGCATAATGTGACAGCCTGACTTGAGAGCTTTGGTTACACTCAGCCCCATTTCCCTGACACCAAGAAGTCAGTGGAGTTTCTCTCACTGTCGTCCCTAAGCGGAGCTGGAAGGCTCACTGAAGGGCCCCGCACCCCCTTCCCCGCCCCGTCCCCTCCCTGGCCCGGGCACACTCACTCGCCTGAGAAATCAGGTCGCTGATCAAGGCCTGGTACGGTTTCCCTGGCTGCTGCTGCCTGTCACCCTCTCCTCCCTGGCCTCTGCTCACCTGTGGCTCTGGTGGCACTCTGTCAGCCCCATGCCCCTGGGGGGTCCTGGGTTTCTGAGAGCCAGGACGAGCCAGCACACACGCTCATCTCATTTCGTGTTGGCGTTTTCATTCAAGAAACAAAGAAGGTGTCCGTCCCCATAGGGCTAAGTCATAGAGGGTCCTGTGGATGAGGACACGCGGCAACAGCTGGGACATTAAGGAAGAAAGGAGGCCAGCCCTCGACTCTGTTTTTGGTCCTCCTCCCTTTCCCACTGGTTGGAGCAGCTGGCTTTGGACACAGTTGCCTGCTGGCAGCGTGTGGCAGCCTCACCTTTGCTCTTCTGTGGGAGTCGTGTCTCAGTCGAGGCACAGGGTCCTGCCGAGGTCCCGGCTGGAGCCCCCGGGGGGCTCGCCCTGGCATGTGCCTTTCCAGTCCTGGCCCCCATCTTTTCTCTACCCCGGGCTCTGAGAGGAGGGAGAAAAAAGCATCTGTGGCAGCTCCTTTAGGCTGAAAAGGGGTGTGGAGAGCAGCCCATCTGCGGCCATTCCAGGCCTGTTGAGAGCCGGAAGACAAAAAGGAGATGTGGCATCTTTAACTACACCTCTAGAGAATCGAGTTTGACGTTGAGAAATTGAATAGTAAAAGGCACTTGGAAAGAAGGGGGAGGGGCCAGTGGGAGGAGGGCGTAGGGCCCATGACGGTAATGGGACTTCGGAGAGGGCATTACAGAGAAGACTTCCTTCTAATTCATCTTCCAAGCTCTGTGCCAAAACAGCATTTGGCATGGTTCACAGGGAGCGATTGTGTGATAATGAACCCTAAGGTGTCCCTTAATTGAAGACTGAGCATTGCGGTTTGTGCCAAGAGTCATAAATGGTGCAGGCTTGCGGGAGGATGCATTTTCTTAAATGTATCGGTAAGTACAGATTAGCGCTTGTCCCCAGTGAAATGCCCATACTATAAATTATGGAAATCTCTCTTTCTCTCTGATGCAATCTTTTATTGGGGGGGAGGGGTGCAGTGCAGCAAAAGGCGGGGGCGGGGGGAAAGTTTGCAAGCATATGAAATTTGGCCTCTCATTAACATGGCGCCCACGGAAGATGGTTTTTCATCAGCAGTCTGGTGTCCTGGAAGGCTAAAGTGCTTGAAATGTACCAAGTTCAGCGGTTGTATTCCATTAAAAAAGCTGCTTGGTCATCACGGAAAGGGCAGCCTGGCGTGGGGGGCAGGGGCGGCGCGTGCCCAGTCTGTCTTGAGAACGCTCGCTCCAGCCCCACCCGCCAGCACACATGCACCCTGGGTCTCTGCCAGCCACCCCGTTCCCAATTCAAGGACCCTGGTGAGCTGATCCCAGCCCCACCCAGAGGTTGGGGCTGGGGGTGGGGAGCCGACATGGCCAACATGCCTCCATCGCCACGTCTGGCCTCTCAGCAGGTGGGAGGCACTGCTTTTCTAGGGTCCCTCTCAAGCGGTGACCACCGTGATGTCCCACAGCACCATGGCAGGGTTGGCTGTCCCCCAGGCAGCACGTCGCAGGGCCTGGTCCAAGAGAACGTGGGATACCATCCATGGTGCCGCAGCTTCTCAGTGGCCACAGCACTGCTGTCCCCAGACCCCACTTCCGGTCCAGCAGGGCCCAGCTGGGGGTTTCGAGATGGGCTAGAGCAAATGGGCTTGATAGGCGCTTAGAGATTAATGGCCAGAAAGTGGCGTGCCACTCGATCCCGCAGGGGCTGCCGGCCCTGGGTCCGTGTCTTGTGTGGGTGGAAGAGGAGGTGAAGATAGCCCTCATTCCTGAAACAACGGTCATCTTTGCTGTCCTTTGTCTCGCGGCCTCTCTGCAGCATCTACCAAGGGGGCCTGGCCTTTCCAGACGTCTGCACACCTGGGAGGCAGGCGGGACAACTCCCTCCACTTCACAGATGAGGGCTCAGCGGGGCGGGGGGGGGCTGCCACCTGCCCTTGTCCACGCAAGCACGGAGGCGCTGGTTCTACGCCCAGTCTGTGCTGCGCCCCGCCTGGGGCCTCTGTGGAGAGCGTGACCGCTGCCCGTGGGAGACTCGTGGTCTTTCGCAGTCGCAAGTGGGGCAGTTGACAGGGATGAGGGCACAGTCTTAGCAGGTGGTGCTGAGCGCCAGCCATGGGCCCTGGAAGCCTGTCACAGTCAATCGCCTTTCTCGAGTCCACGTTTGCAAATTCACGACTCACGAAAATGTACTTGTGACCCCAAAATTTGTGCTCACGTGCCGTTGCGACCATTAATGGTGAGAAATTGGAGTTACCTGATGCGTGTGTCCCTAGCTGAGGTGGAATAAGCCGACCCTCTGCCTTCTCGTCTCAGCTCTTACGCTGTAAACCGTGCTCTTCCTGCAACCTACTTAGTGCCGTGGTTTTTACATTTTTGTGCTTTTTTTATGATAGTTTCTCTGTTTAAAGTGGGCCCCAAGCACAGAGCTGAAGGACTGTCTAGTGTTCGTGCCTAAGCACAAGAAGGCTGTGCAGTGCCAGATGGAGACAGCACGTGTGTCAGAGAAGCTTCATTCAGGCCCGAGTTACGCGCCGTCGGCGGCAAGTTCAGTGTTAATGAACAAACTATGTATATATATGTATATATATAAGGCATCTTTAAACAGAAACACATAACACAAGATTGTGGAGCCGGGCCTGTGCACAGTGGTGCAGGCCTGTAGTCCCAGCTACTCAGGAGGCTGAGGCGGGAGGATCACTCGAGGAGTTCAAAGTTACAGCGAGCTATGATCACAGCACAGCCTGGGCGACAGAGTGAGATTTTTTTTTTTTCGGTGGCAGAGGCCTAGACCCTGTCTCTTAGAAAAAAAAAAAAAAGATTATGTATGGATCCGTGTAGACGCGGGCTCACAGGGACCTCACCTGTGTTTCCTGTGGAGCAAGGGTTCAGTGCTTGCTGATTCGGGGTGTGCAGAGACTTCATCAGCGTCACTATGTTGATGTTTGTTATCCACAAATAACTGGAATTCACCGTATCTCACTTTCTGGTGAGGAAGCAGGTTTGAGCAGGTTCTTGCCGAGTCATATCGTGGGTATGCAGGTGGCAGAGCCAGGCCTCAGATCTCAGTCTGACACCCACAGGGGGCCAGAGTCGGGCCTGAGTGCAGGGGACACCCAGCCTGGTTCTTGAGAAGCCCAGGGGTTCAGCCCACCCGAGGCAGGGGAGTATAAAGTTAGACTCTTGCACTTGGTCTAGGTCCTGTCTCCACCCCTTAACAGCTATGCGACCGACCCCTCCCCTCTGCTCCTGCCAGGTGTGGGCTCGTGGGGCCATATGTAGAGCACCTGGCACCTGGCTCACGGTGAGTACCCAAAAATAGCAGCTACTAGGAAAGATTGAGTCCAGGACTTCTGGCTGCTTCGGTGGCTTTTTCTGCTCCACAATGAGTGCCAGGGGACAGCCTATGTGATGTGAGAAACACGTTGGCCTCAACACTGACCCCCCAGCTTTTCCTGGGCTCCCCAAGACAGCACAACCCCAGGGCCAGCTCAGCGGTCCCCTGGAGTCACATCAGCTGAGCTGCTGGGGAAGAACAACCCCTAAGGGCCAGGTGAGATACCCTGAGAGAAGCCAGGACCCCATACACAGGGCTGTGTGTGGCAGCTGCGTGGGTGGCATCGTGGGCCAGACATCGGGTGGGTCAGGTTGCTCGGTTCTGGCCCACAAGATGACACTGAAGGAAATCTCGTTTCAAGCACAGCGAAAAGGTCCGATCCTTTTGGTCTCTCCCTCTTGTATCAGATTCTCGGATCATCACTTCCCTGAGAAGCAGTTGCCGTGGCCCCCAGCTCCAGGGACTGTCACTCACGGCCAGCCATTCCGCCCCGTTCACAGCAAGCCCCAGGGATCCGATGCCTCCCCTGGGCGCAGTCGGGTGCTCTAGGCCACAGCTCTGTACTTAAGAGAAAGAGGAAGATGAAGGTTGGGCAGTGACAGGAAGAGGGCAGTGGCTTTGTTCTTGGTACTGCTGCCATCTCATAGGTCACCTGTCCCAGCGCAAATTCGAAAGGTTCTTCCCCCACCCTGCCTCTTCTTCACTCAAAGGGAGACGACAATCAACTGTAGAGCCCAGAGACCGGCTCGTGTCTCAGCTTGGCTGTGCGACTTGGAAATGTCACCTCTCTTTTTTTTTTTTGAGACAGAGTCTCACTCTCTTGCCTGGGGCGAGTGCCGTGGCGTCAGCCTAGCTCACAGCAACCTCAAACTCCTGGGCTCAGGCAATCCTACTGTCTCAGCCTCCCAAGTAGCTGGGACTACAGGC
>CAUYSK010091580.1:0-28535 GCA_963575035.1 Avahi laniger
CAGCTACTTGGGAGGCTGAGGCAGGAGGATCGCTTGAGCCGAGGAGTTTGAGATTGCTGTGAGCTAGGCTGATGCCATGGAACTCACTCTAGCCAGGGCAACAAAGTGAGACTCTGACTCAAAAAAAAAAAAAAAAAAAAATTAGCCGAGCATGGTGGCACATGCCTATATAGTCCCAGCTACTCAGGAGGCTGAGGCAGGAGGATCACTTGAGCCCAGGAGTTTGAGGTTGCTGTGAGCTAGGCTGACGCCACGACACTCTAGCCTGGGCAACACAGTGAGACTCTGTCTCAAAAAAAAAAAAAAAAAAAAAAAAATATATATATATATATAGAAAAAATTAGCAGGGCATGGTGGCACATGCCTGTAGTCCCAGCTACTTGAGAGGCTGAGGCAGAAGGATCGCTTGAGCCCAGGAGTTTGAGGTTGCTGTGAGCTAGGCTGACGCCACGGCACTCTAGCCAGGGCAGCAGAGTGAGACTCTGTCTCCAAAAAAAAAAATAATAATAATTTCTCTTAAGAACAATCACAACACAGTAATTCTTTAAATTATCAAACGTGGTCAATGTTCAAATCTTTCTGCTAGTGTCATAATCTTATTTTCCCACTGTTGGGTTCAATATTGGTTCCCAATTTGTTTGGCTCAATATTTAAACAAAGTGTACACATTGTATTTTGTTAAAATGTCTGTTAAACCTTTTAATAATCTATAGGTTCCCCCTACCACACTTTTCATTCCTTGCTATGTATTTGTTGAAGAAACCAGGTTTTGACCTCACAGTTTGAATTTTGCTCATTGAATTCCCTTGATTTCATTTAATTGTTCCTTTCTTTGGGGTCTATAAACTGGCAGATCTAGAGGTTTGATTGATTGATTCAAGTTCTATTTTGGGTGGGGAAAGCTAGAATAATTCATAATTGTAGTGGCCATCAGTGATTTTTGCCTATATGTGTTAATTATTAAGATACTACAACACTGTATAACTCTATCATTTCTTCAATTATGAGTAGAACGGATAGCAAAGTGTCCCTTTATTGATATTTGATGACAGTTCCTTAAAAGGGAAGGCAGGTAGCATGTATGTTTGGTTCTCTTTGTCAGTTTTCACAATAGTAGCTTAATTTACTAACATCCTCCCAAGGTGATCAGTTGTTTTTCTTCCGTATCAAGTTCATCTTTATTAAAGTTTAAACGGTATCTACTGTTTTGCTGCCCTACTTGGTTTGCTGTCTACACAAAACGCACACATACCTGCTTAAAGAAGACAACTTTGAAGATTTATGAAGGACTGCCTCAGAGCAGTAAAGGTTAAGACACCCTCCATATTTGCCATAGTGCTAACTTTGGTATAGGTATTCCATTGAGTATTAGCAATAGGTCAATATAAAGGTACCATGGTAGTGTTTCTGTGTAGTGTAATGTTTTAAAAGTTGCCATTGGATATTATAAGAGTTTAGTAGGTGTAGTAGAAATAACCCTTGGGTAATACTGCTTGGTAAAAGGAATGCTAATGGAATATACCTATTAGTCTGGGTTCAGTTGCAAGCCTAAATATTAGTGATTAAGTCCTTTAAGTAGAATTAAAATACTACTTTCATTTTTTAGCAGATGAGTCCCCATATATTAAACTCCATGTTTGGAAAGAATATGGGTATAAAACTTTGCAGTTTGTTTTTTTAATTTTTTTTTTTTTTTTTTTTTTGAGACAGAGTCTCACTCTTCTGCCTGGGCTAGAGTGAGTGCCAATGGCGTCAGCCTAGCTCACAACAACCTCAAACTCCTGGGCTCAAGCGATCCTCCTGCCTCAGCCTCCCGAGTAACTGGGACTACAGGCATATGCCACCATGCCCGGCTAATTTTTTCTATATATTTTTAGTTGTCCAATTAATTTCTTTTTAATTTTAGTAGAGACGGAGTCTCGCTCTTGCTCAGGCTGGTTTCGAACTCCTGAGCTCAAACAATCCGCCCGCCTCGACCTCCAGAGAGCTAGGATTACAGGCGTGAGCCACCGCACCCGGCCTTAATTTTATTTTGAATTGACAATAATTGTATATATTTATGGGTACAGTGTGATGTTTTGATACATGTATACCTTGTGGAATGATCAAATCAGGCAAATTAATGTATCCCTCACCTCACATACTTATCGTTTCTTTGTGGTGTGCAGTTTGTTTTTGTTACCAAACTTTTGAGATCTAACTTTTTACTTTCTCCTAGGAATAGGCTTTAAATGCATTGTTAGAAACATGTGTCTTCCTAATAGGTTATTTGTTAACCTAACCTTATGTAGTTATTAACACAGGCAGGGTGATGTCTGATCATCCAACATTCCTGCTTTCTAAAAATTATTTCACCGGTGTTTAAGACTACTAATTCAAATTATGTAGTTTGAACTTTTCTTGCCTCCAAACATCCCCACCCATGGTGAAGGATTTGATTAACAGTGCATTTTGTATAGCTCTTATAAGTTAAACATTAATTTGAACAGTTTTAATCTTCTATCTGGATTTTAGTTTCATAGTTTACTTTGATCGTATTTTTCTTATGTATAGAAGGCAAAATGACTTTTAATGTCTAAAGATTTTAGTTTATATTATCTATAATAGGCACCATGTTATTCGCTATATCTTTTGATGTTATTTCATACTTAATGTACCGAAGGTAAGAGAGACAGTGCTGAGAACAATTTTTGTTTCTATAATATTGGACAACTTCTTAAAACTGATGTATTTGCATAGGAAAAGACATATGTATCATAAATTCCCTGTCTCAACTACTGCCCTTGAACAGGCATAAGCATGTACTTCTGTTAGACATTTGGGCTTTTAGGAGTGCTGTAGCTGGTCACCAGAATATGTAGATGAGAGAAACTGAGCCTATCAAATTCTTAGATAAGATTAAGCTATTTTTGTTCTATCTGGTATAAAATATCAAATGCATTAACTGAGTAAAAAGATACAAAATGACTCAAAAAAGCATGGCATTTTGAAATGTGGTAAGGTAGATTGAAATTTGTGGTTCATTTTTTTTTTTTACTAAATATAAATTTCTTGGCATTTATTTTTTATTTATTTATGAATGAATGAATGAATGAATGACAGAGTCTTGCTCTGTTGACCAGGCTGGAGTGGAGTGGCACAACTGTAGCTCACTGCAGTCTTGAACTCTTGGGCTCAAACAATCCTCCTGCCTCAGCCTCCCAAGTCCTAGGATTACAGGCATGCACCACCATGCCTGGCTCATGGTTCATTTTTGTCATTAGCTTTTTTAATTGAGATTTAATTTACACTGAACAATTTTGGAGCCAGTGTTTTATCTCCATACTGCTTCTGGTCTTAAGGACTTAGTAGGTTACCTAGTTTCTTTATATCTCAGTTTTCTCATCTGTCAAATGAAAAGAATAATTATTTCACATATCTTTCAGAGTTGTTGAGAAAAAAATGAACTCATTGTATTTAAATTATATCTTGAGAATAAGGAGATATGTAAGTGTAATATTTATAAGTATTTTGTAAATATATTTGTGGGAGTGTGTGTATCAAGATCACTTCCATTTTGCCTTTATATTGTGTAATAATAGAGGGTAATATTCTTTTGTTTATCAGTAATAAAGCTGTGTTCATGAATGTCTTAAATAATTTTTAATCTTCACTTACTTATTTTTGCTTTGAAGCATAGTGCTCAACTATGTTGAATAATGATACAAGGTTTTTTTCCCCTGTGCTAAACCAAGTTTGTTTTGGACCTTGGTGATGCTCCATTTCCTGCTGTTGCCCTTTGTCCTGCTAAATCTGGAATATGACTGAAATAGATAGTTTTGCAGTGAGCTCAGAGTAAACTTCCTTTTCAGAATAAAAGTTTTGCTTCATAAAGAAAATAGAATTTAGAGATTTTTTTTATTTAGTTAAAAAGGCAAGTACCTCTTTTTATACATAGATTTGGAAAAAATGGAATGCAGAAAATTATGAGAAAATTATCAATTTATTAGTATAACTTTGGTTATAATCCTAAATGAAGCTTTTGGTAAGATGGACCAATACACATCAACCCTTATAATTTAACCCATATTTAATAAGTCCTTGGTATGCACAAAGTGTGGAAATGGCTATTGATTTTCTTTGGCTTAATGGCTTTGTACATAAGGAAGGTAATGTTCTTTGACACTAAAGAAAACAAAACAAAATCATTAACAGCCTAATATTAGTCCTTACTAGTTGTGTTTGTTTTAGGAAGTTAGATGTGAAAGCAAGAAATGTATATTTTATACCGGTAAACCTGACGTTAGCCCTTAGGAAACTTTGTGGTTTGACTTGAGGAGCTTATGCACTACTCTAAAAAGTTGTTGAGATGCATGGGGATGTTTTATTCTTTCCTTTTTATTATTTTCCCAGTATCAAAATTTAAATTTCCTTGGTAGCATGTAGAATTGATACTACTTAATGTGTAGGTGTGGAGCATAATGTGTAGATATCTAAGAGTCTGAAATAATTTCCAGGTTGGTTTGTTTGGAAACTGATACTTGATCATCCCATTCACAAAGTTAGATAGTACAAGATCACTAGATTTTCATGTAATAAAGCTGAGTTTTCAGTGCCTGTGGGACATTTAGGTAGAAATACTCCACATGTATTGTTCAGAAGGGAGGTCTATGTTGGAAATAGAGGTTTGAGAGTGGTCATATTGAAAGTTATTGGAGAGTTATATGAGCATGAGGAGAAAAGAGAGTAAAAGTCAGGAAGTCCTAGAGGACATGATCATTTAAGAAGATAGCAGATGAGCTTGTTAAGGAGTTTGAATGGGAGGAGAACCAAGAGTGAGTGGTTGCTTCAGAAAGTAGAGGGACGTTATAAAGGTCAAAGGAGTGCTCTACCTTTTCTATAGCTTTCTTTTGCTTTTTACAAAATTGCATGGCAAATTTGTGTAATTGAGTGAAGAATTGGGACCAAGAATCCAATTTATCACAGTGAGCTTTCTTGTCAACAGTGTCAAATTCAACACAGTTAAGAAAAGCCTTATGGAACATGTATTCAATGGTTCAGAGATTGGTGGCTTCTGCAAAAGCAGTTCTAAAAAAGAGTGAAAAAATATTAAAAATACAACCCCTCATATTATTTTTTAAAATTATTAAATTCAACAGACTTAAAATTATTACTACACTGCTATTAATGTATTTAATGTTTCCTCTTGGTTTTTGTGTTAACCTGGTTAAGGACTTTTATTGATCTGTGTTTATGTCGCACTGCTTTAGAGCATCTGAAAATTCTCAGATTCCCAAGAATCTGTAACTTCGGAGATAGGTAGTTTGAAAAATACTGCTCTATAAATTGAACAGTCTCTGATGATCACTTGATATCAATGCGTCGTGATCATTGAAATTGAATAATAATATTAGTTACAAGATAGTCATCCCTAATATGCTTAAAGTAATTAAAAAATTCATAGAAATAAGAATACAAACTTTAAAAATTCTTATATGGAGCTTATAGACCTCTGAAAATATTTCTGATAACCCCCAGGGTTCTTGGCCCCAGTTTCAAGAACACAAGCCATGGCCAGGCGTGGTGGCTCACACCTGTAATCCTGGCACTCTGGGAGGCCAAGGAGGGAGGATCGTTTGAGCTCAGGAGTTTGAGACCAGCCTGAGCAAGAGCGAGACCCCGTCTCTACTAAAAATAGAAAGAAATTGGCCAAACAACTAAAAAATATATAGAAAAAAAATTAGCCGGGCATGGTGGCACATGCCTGTAGTCCCAGCTACTCGGGAGACTGAGGCGGGAGGATCGCTTGAGCCCAGGTGTTTGAGGTTGCTTTGAGCTAGGCTGACGCCACAGCACTCTAGCCCAGGCAACAGAGCAACGCTCTGTCCCAAAAAAACAAAGAACACAAGCCTTAATCAGTTATTATATCTGACCTACTGCTGTTGCTCTAAGGCTTCCCTTTCCTTTTGGCAAAATTACATGGCAAATTTTTATAAACGAATGAAGAATTGGGACCAAGAATCCAATTTAACACAGTTTATTTTCTTGTCACAATTATTCATATCCCTCCCATACTAAACATGCACTTCATGTCCATCTCAAGAACTTCAAAACTCTATCCAATCGTATCAGTCTTGAAGCACATGATCTTGTGATGTGTGTATCAGATCTAACTGTGGACTTTTTTGATATTAAGGCCTGTGAACTCAGAAGACACTATTCATATCTGTCCTGTACAGATCCACCATATAGTGGTGAAACTGAGGTAGGAATGCCACAATAAAGATTCTTCAAAAAGGAAAGAATGAGAGGCACATAGAAAACACTGGTTCTCAGCAATTCTGAAAACTCTGGGAAATGTTGCCTGGTCCCTCTACCCTCAGAGAAAGAATGTTCCATGCTTTAACAGAGTTCTATTTCTTGGGAATAGCTGCTCAGGCCACTCTTCTGTCTTGATTTTGGCTTTATAGTCTTGGAGGTGGTTTTTCCATCATTTTCCTTTTGCTATATCGTAAGAGGACATCAGAGACTATGTATTTTCCTGTGACTAAGCAGCTGCTTTAGCCTGCTTTCTGCATTAGAAAGTCTCCTATAGAAAGTGGGGGCTTCTCTTTCCTTCTGATTCTTCTGCCTCTGGTTCTCTTTTGTCTAGTTATATTGTCTGGTAACTCCAACGTTATACTTTATAGTAGTGGAAATAAGGGACATACTTGTCTTCCTCCTCATTTTAGCAGGAAAAATACTGGGTTTTTCCATTACATTAGTTTCAGACTTTGTGGCTGAGGCATATATATGTATTTATATATTTTTGTGTATAACCACTTTAAATCATAGATCAATCTAATTTATAATGATGGACAATTTAGTTCCTTATTCACTTTTTTCTAGGTCTACTGATAATGCAGGTTGCCACTATTAGAATGTATTATATTACTAAAAATAGTTTTATGTGTATACGTTAAGATATGGATAATTAGACTATTCTTAAGTTCTAGAGAAATGATATTAAAACTTCACATAATTGAAAGGAATCACTGTCATTACTTGCTTTAATTATTGGTATTTAGTAGTTGTCATTTTAATTATTCTCCTTTATTAGAATCCTCATTATGGATTTTAAGTAGGTACATTTGGAGCTAGGTGTGACACTTAATTTTCAATAGTCCTTCACTGTTAAAGATATAAAATAAAATGCTTATAAGAGCAAGGGTTAATGCCTTTTAGTGTCTGAATATGTGTTCAGCCTGGCTAACTTTTTCTGTTTATACTCAAAGGCCTTGATGTTGACAAAAACTCCTGATTTCTGTTGTGAAAATATGATTTATTTTTTGTGGCAATTTTTTCTGGTCACTCAAAATCTGTTAAGATAAAGGGAACTGACTATGTAGACTGACTATGCAATCTGCCGTAGCCATATATGAAATCCTTTGAAGGTGTCAGAATTCAGGCAAGGGTTAGTAACACTTGCTGCCTCATCCCTTCATTAGTTTTTATTAAAAAAAAATAAAATTCGGCCAGGCGCGGTGGCTCACGCCTGTAATCCTAGCACCCTGGGAGGCCGAGGCGGGTGGATTGCTCAAGGTCAGGAGTTCGAGAACAGCCTGAGCAAGAGCAAGACCCCGTCTCTACTAAAAATAGAAAGAAATTATCTGGACAACTAAAAAATATATATATAGTTAAAATTAGCCGGGCATGGTGGCGCATGCCTGTAGTCCCAGCTACTTGGGAAGCTGAGGCAGGAGGATGGCTTGAGCCCAGGAGTTTGAGGTTACTGTGAGCTAGGCTGATGCCATGGCACTCTAGCCAGGGCAGCAGAGCCAGACTCTGTCTCAAAAAAATAAATAAATAAAATTCACCCTAGAATGTGATACTTCCTCAGGCAAGGGAAGAGGGAGATCTTCTCTTAAATATATTTTATGTAGACCCTGCTGTCTTAAAATATGAAAAAATAACTTATTCTTACCTATACCTAAAGGATATGAACATTTTCCTTTAATTTATGTCTTGCAACTTAGATTCAGACTGGTAGAGGTATGTACTTGGGTTGAACCAAAGCATTAAGTAATCTATGCATTTCACACAAATCTCAATCTAGCATTTCAAACCAAACTGTTTACCTCTGTTAAAGGAAGTGTAGTTTTGTTCGATGCATTTAACTAGTACACAATTTTTCCTTACATTAAACATTTGAATAGTAGGAAAGGTATGTACTGTTTTAATTCGTGATGCCATTGTGAGGTGACTTTATACTTCTTTTTAATCAATTTTGACTTATGATTTTTGTCAGTTCAAAATATAAAATTTAACCTTTCTGTTGAATCAACTTCATTTTAGGGGAAAAAACTAGATTTTCTAATTAGATTTATGTTCTAAGAAACAGTAGTAATGATGTTTTACTTTTATGCTGACCTTTAATTTTTTTATTAAGATATATAAGTTAATTGTAAAAAATTTAAAAGTTATAGATATGTAGAAAATCATTCACTCAAAATCTCATTATTCAGAGACTTTTAAAGTACTTTATGGATATGATTAAAATACTTTATCATTGTATAAATTAATTACATTTACTACTACAAATCATTAAGATATTTAATTTGAAAAACTTCAACTTCCCATGGAAATTGAACATTATTTTAAACTTTTAAACTCCATTTAACAAGTGTCGATGTCATATTAATGATTTATGTATATATTAATATATGTGTTAATACATTTAATTAATACATACATAGTGGTAATGTTTTTCTTTCTAAAGAGTTGCCTTTAATGTAATTTGACTAGTTTTTATTGGGTGCCTACTGTATGAACATGTTATTTACTATCATTTCATCCCTGGATTTTCTATTTTTTATTTGGTTAATTTTTTAAAATTAATAAGCTTTAAGTTTTAGAGCTGTTTTATGTTCATAACAAAATTAAGCAGAAAGTATAGAGTTTCCACATACTCCCTGTCCCCATAAATGCACAACTTCCCCCACCATCGATACCCTGCACCATGGTGGTATCTTTGATCAATTAACAGACTTCCCCAAAACATCTGAACCAGGAATTTCTTTACCTGTCTACCATGAGTATGAAACTCCAAGATGAACACAAAATTCATATAGCAAGACATATTTTACCTAACAATGCAATGTTGGCCTTTTCAAGTCCTGCTGATTTTAACTGATTTTTCTACACTACATTGATCAGGCCTGCAACTTTATTAGTTATTTGAATAGATAGTTATTTAAAATCTGAGCTGGACATGATGGCTTATGCCTATAGTTGCAGTTACTCAAGAGATTGAGGTGGGAGGACTGCTTGAGCCCGAACGAGTTCAAGTCCAGCCTGGGCAATGATTTGAAATGCTGACTCTAAAAAAAATAAATAAAGTCTAAGAAATACATAAAGTAAAATTGGAAATCTTTCTCACTAGAAATTCGTGTGTTTCAAGCCTATTTGTATTAATAGACCTCTGTTAGAATATTGCTTCTTTTGTTTGTGTTTAAATGGCTTCCAGCCTTTCCTGGATGTGACAGGTTTTCATCAAAATTTTTGCTTTCCTCTATTTAATTGACTATTACTTCATCTGAGGTCATGCTTTTCCAGCTAGAGTCAGTTTCCTACTTAGATTGTATTTACAGAAAATAAGAAAATTAAGGCAAGATGGAGGGATAAAGTCCTAAGAGATGGCTTAGTGAAAGAGGTAGTGTTGATGAAGGTTTTAAAGAATGTATGTAGCTTAATAGTTACAGAAGATGTTCCAGGTAAGCAAGCATAAGGCATTACCAAAAAGTACAAAGGAAAATGGTTTTAGTATAGATTATCATTTCTGGTAATAAAGAAGACTAGGCAGTTGGAATTAACCCTTCTTGTGAAAATTACTAGAAATTCTGGATAAAACTTAAGAAACATCTTAAAAACATTGAAAAGCTGGCAAGATAGTAAGGCATTATGAAGCCAAATCGTAGTAAAAGCAGAAACGTAGAGGTAAATGAAAGTCACTCTTGCCTGGTGAACTTGAGCTTTTGTTTCTTGTGGTCTTGTGGGCAGATGGAAGTTAAAGCCAACTGACTAACCAGAATGAGATTCTGCAGAGCTTATACCTTTGGCATAAGCATGAACCAGAAGCAAACCCACTTCACTCTCCCCTCTCCACTAGGGGGTTTCAGGGAAAAGTGCCATGAGCGAGAACCAACAGAAATAGACAACAAAATAGATCTGGAAAGACTTCATGTGTTGATATTAGAAGGTAGAGATTATGTGTTTACCAAGTAAAAGTGGAACAGATTCCATATTTCATAGAATCTGAGACAACTTTGATTATAAGATATATCATTACTTTATGTAACATTTAGAAAAATGCTGCCACTTAAATTGTAGCTTAGTACTTTAATTCATGATATATGAATTGACCATACCAGGTCCTTATTCTAAAATTTCTTTCATCTTTTCCTAGAGATTTGGCAGTTTCTCATCTTCATTTGCATGACTTGGCATATGATAGATAATCCTTTTGCATGTATTTCAGTTTCATCTGTTTGAGAGTATCTCTCATTTTCAAGTTTATAGAGCACTAGCTGCTGTTTGCAAGAAAACAAAATTGCGATCATTCCTACAGTAATGAGTATTTGCTTCATTAATGTCAAATAATATCCTGCTGCTCTGTTTTCATGCCTTTCTCTGTACACAATAATTTCATTTTATTACCTAATCATAGCATAATTTTTTTGAAGACATTTTAATGGCAGTTAAATTCGTCTTGTGTAGTACCCATTATACATGTAGATCTAGTGAAGAGACATAAACATGAACACCTATTGTCAGGTTTGCACATGCACAGTCAGTAACAAATCTGTCAGCTATATCTCTTAGGGCACTTGTAAGATGCATTTTAATTTCAAAGATGTCAAAATGTTGAGTGTATCTTAGAATCATAGAAATACAAATAAAGTGACCTGACAATTTTTTTAAAAAAATGAAATGTCTAGAAATGGGGAAAAAATTAGAATTTTTTTGAATTGAATGATAAAAGTACATTTTAGAACTTGGTGGCTACAGAATTACTTAGGAAAATAAATAAATTAACTTATTTATTTTTAGAGACAGAGTCTTGCTCTGTTGTACAGGCTGAAGTGCAGTGGCATGATCATAGCTCACTACAGCCTTGAAGTCTTGGGCTCAGGTGATCTTCCTGCCTCAGCCTTCCAAGTAGCTGGGACTACAGGTGCATGCCACCATGCCCAGCTAGTTTTTTAAAGTGTTTTTTAGAGATGGGGGGGGGGTGGTCTTACAATGTTGCCCAGCCTGGTCTCAAACTCCTGGCCTCAAGTGATCCTCCTGCCTCAGCCTCCCAAGTAGTAGCTGAGATTACAGGCATGAGCCACTGTAGCTGGCTAGGAAAATTTAAATGTGTATGTTAGAAATGAAAAAGGCTAAAAATTAATGAATTCGATCCTCCAAAATCCCTTCCTCCTGGTGTTCACACTCTTGTGTAGTCCCCACATTGTACCAGGGTTGGTCTGTATGATCAATAGAGTTTGGCAAAAGTAATAGTATGTCATTTCTGACATTTGGTTATAAAAGACACTGTTGTTTCCACCTCAGTTGTTATTCTCATATTAGGGAAATCCAGCAGTTTTGTAGTGAGTAAGCAGCCCCTTGAAGAGGCCCATCTTGTGAAGTAGTGAAGCCTCTTGCCAACCACTACACGAGCGAACTTTAAGTGGTTCCTCCAGCCCAGTCAAGCTTTCATATGGCTACAGCCTTAGGTGACATATTCATTTCAAGTTCCTGAAAAATACTGAGCCAGAACCACCCTTCTCACCCACTCTTGAATTTCTGATCCTCTGAAACAGTGAGATAATAAATGTTTGTTATTTTAAGCTACTAAATTTTAGAGTAATTTGTTATGCAGAAATAGATAAGTAATGCATCATCCATTTAAGAACATAAGAACAAAATAAACCACAAAAAAGTGAAGGAAACTAGTTTTTTTTTTTTTTTTTTTTTGAAACAGAGATCTTACTCTGTTGTCTGGGCTAGAGTGCCGTGGCATCAGCCTAGCTCACAGCAACCTCAAACTCCTGGGCTCAAGCAATCCTCCTGCCTCAGCCTCCCAGGTAGCTGGAACTACAGGCATGCACCACCATGCCCAGCTAAGTTTTTCTATATATTTTTAGTTGTCCAGCCAATTTCTTTCTATTTTTTTAGTAGAGACGGGGTCTCGCTCTTGCTCAGACTGTTTTCGAACTCCTGAGCTCAAACGATCCACCCGCCTCGGCCTCCCAGAGTGCTAGAATTACAGGCGTGAGCCCCTGCGCCAGGCCGAAAGTGTAGTTTTTTTATGTGAAAATTCTCAAATTTATTATATTTTCAGTTGCAGAAATATACATATATCAGAAGGTTGGCATGTATAAAGGAATAAATTTAAATTTAATAAATCACTATTATATAACATCTCGGGCTGAGTGGCATAAACAGTCTGTATCTGGATACACTTTTAATTGAGAATCTGAGGCCAGGTGCGGTGGCTCACGCCTGTAATCCTAGCTCTCTGGGAGGCCGAGATGGGCGGATCGTTTGAGCTCAGGAGTTCGAGACCAGCCTGAGCAAGAAGCAAGACCCCGTCTCTACTAAAATTAGAAAGAAATTAATTGGACAACTAAAAATATATATATAAAAAAAAAATTAGCCGGGCATGGTGGCGCATGCCTGTAGTCCCAGCTACTTGGGAGGCTGAGGCAGTAGGATCGCTTGAGCTCAGGAGTTTGAGGTTGCTGTGAGCTAGGATGACGCCATGGCACTCACTCTAGCCAGGGCAACAGAGTGAGACTCTGTCTCAAAAAAAAAAAAAAATTACAGGATTAATAAAAACTACGAATTACAAAATGACTCAAATATTTTATTCACAAAAAATCCAGAGGAGGAGAAGTAAGAGAAGGAGTCTCAGGGGCAGAGATACATAGAAAAGAGAGAGGAGAAAAAGGTCGCTATTGATGTGACCTTACGGTGTGATTGGCGCTGTGCTAAATGCATTATACACTTTTTTCCCCACTTAATCATTTTTAAAGACATCTTTAAACAACCTCGCACACTACCACCACAACAACCACTTGAAAGTAAAAACATTCCCCTAAATTATTTGAGTCAAACAGAAAATGCAAAATAATTACAAATGTTTTAAATATTAAAGGAGAAAAATATAATGTATCCAAATTGCACACAAGTAAAATCATAGTTTTGAATATTTTACTTTTTAATAATAAGCTTTAAAAATCACTTCATTTAGAAAATAGCAGGAACAGAATAAAATATTAAAATAGATATTAAAAAATTAGAAAATAAAAACAAATAAAGTCCATAAATTAATTTTAAGAATAATGAGTATTTAAAATTGTGCTGAATAGATATGCAAAAGATTTTCAACTGAGGGTTAGCTCTCAGACATTGCTGGTGGGAATGGAAAATGGTTCAGCCACTTGGGAAGAGTTTGGTAGTTCCTCAAAAAGCTATATATACAGTTACCCAGTAAGTTCACTAGTAGGTATATACCAAAGAGAAATGAAAACATATGTCCACACAAAAACTTACACACTAATTCATAGCAGCATTATTCATAACAGCCAAAAAGTGGACACAGCCCAAATGTTCACGAACTGATGAACAGATAAACAAAATGGGGTATATTCATACAATGGAATATGATTCAGCCATAAAGAGGAATGAAGTACTGACACATAATACAGCATGGATGAACCTTGAAACACTATGTCAAATGAAAGGAGCCTGACACAGAAAGTTACATATTTCAGTTACATGAAATGTCGAAAATAGGAAAATCTACAGAAACAGAAAGCAGATTAATGTGGCTCCCAGGAGCTGGTGTGAAGGAAAAAATAGGTAATAACTGCTAATTTCTTTTAGGGACAATAAAAATGCTCTAAAATTAGATAGTGGTGATGGTTGCACAACAAAAACAACTGCACAGTACGTTTTAAAAGAATTTTATGGTACATGAATTGTATCTCAATAAAGCCATTTTTAAAAGTCAATTAGCATATAACTGACTCTGGGCTACACAGCAGTATCAATGAATCAGAGCACATAGATCAGAAACAGGCCATCATATATATACATAGATATATGAATTAATATAATATAAAGAATGAATAACAAATAGGGAACAATACATTATTCAAGACATAGTGTAAAAAATGGCTTTTGCTAAAAAAAAGCACATCGAATTTAGATTCTCACCACCACACAGAAAAATAAATCATGTTTAGATTAATGATTTGGATGTATGAAGAAACTAGGTACAGACATGAGAGTATTTATTGCCCTGCAGAATAAGACAGACTTCCCCAACATAAAAGCATGCTATCTTAAAATATAAATAAACATCTCTGCAACAGAAATGCCTATGAAATTTAAAGGACAGTAATAAAATTGAACAAAACATATTTAATGAATTCTTCATAGTAGAGTTCAATATTTTTCTTTAAAAGAGATCATTAAAATAGACTATCCATAATTGGAAAATGAATAAATAATATTAACAGACAGAAGAAAATCAAACAGCTAATGAATGTTCAATTTCATAAATAATAACAAAATTTAGTGGCTTTTTTCCACCTATCCAACTGGAAAATATTTACAAATTAGTGCTGCTGTTAGAGACTCTGCTAGAAGCACAAATCAGTACAGAAGCCATTGTGCAATATGTAACAATTTCTTAAAAATTTTAATACCCAGGTAAACACATACCAATATTTAAAATAAATTTATCAAAATAAAGTCTACACTTTAAAATAATTCATTATCAGATATATTTCTAGGAATCTATTGTAAGAAAAATTCTGATATTTAAAGAAAATGATATGTGCAAATCATACACGATATTGAGAAATATTTATTGAACATCTACCATGTGTCCAGATCCATTGTAGATAATAAGGATAGCAGCAGAGAACAAAACAGACAAAAATCCCTGACATTATCTAGCCTATATCCTAGACAGAAAATCAACAAAATACTTGCTCTATTCAGTGGTAAGTGCACTGGAACAGCTGAAAAGAGACATTGGCACCTGTGGAAAAGTCCTCCTGTCCCCTGGCTGCTGGGGTCATTGTTGTGGATACCCTCAGGCAGGCATTAAAGAGAGATGCAAAGACCCTCAAGCTTTGTACACACTTCCCCAGGTGTCCTGGTGTATGGCCCTGACCGCCCAGCCCTGTGTCTAAGTACATTATTGACCTCTGCTCTCCTCTCACATCACCCAATACCAACAGCCAAGTGCATCTGCAGCTCTGCCTGCTGGGAGGGTTGCCCTTCCATTGTCATTTAGGGCCACCTATGAGTGGGGCTGCAGTACAGCAGTTGTCTATTCTTGGTTCATACCTTCATCTTTTATGCTGACCCATCCACTAATGAGGCCCGAGTGCTTTTCCTCTTCTGTCAGTCAATGGGAGGGAATTTGAAACATCTGGTTTCTGCAGCATATGGTTCTTCCAGTAAATGCCCACAGTTTGATTGGGGGAGCATTGTGGGGAACTGCTACTACATTCGCTTGCTGCAAACATTTGGAATCCTTGAGGGGGTTCCATCTCACCTTCAAACAATGAGCTCAGGGTCCTAGAACTGTCTCATATTTAGAAACTGGGTGACGGACCACAAGTTTTTCATTGAGGTGACTGGCTTCAGCCCTTTCTTCATCTGTTCTTGATTTTTTTCCAGTTATACAAGTCAGGTTATGCCCTTAGGAGGTGACCTGCATATCTCTATTGTCCCTTGAAACATCATGGTCTTTCAGCCACTGTTTTAGTCCTTTAAGTCCAAGGCACCCTGGTTGTCCCTCTGTCCTTTCTCTGCCCTTAGAGTAATTATGTCCTCTTGGCACGAGTAAGCACTGACACCTGGCTCCAGTGAGTCTAGAACGTTTCATCACAGTTCTAGGGCGTGATCTCCTAATGTGAATCCTAGCCCATAAATGACACTGAGATTGTCAAAGATTCCATTCCACTGTAAGCAGTGTATAGTGATTTCTTTATTGGCTGAGTAAAGAATATGTTCTGTGCACCTTTTCAAGGAATGTAATTATGTAGTGTGCTCTCTGGTCTCACATAATAAATTCATTCTGTCATTCCCATCTCTTGAAGTCTTCCAACCCCCTCCTCATTTCTCTGCTAAGGTTGTTCTGACATCTCCATCTCATTAATCCATCATTGTTTCCAAGTCTCAAGGAGTAATTCCAACAGAAGATTAGGATTGGCTCCAAGGAGTCCTTGCCAGGACATTAAATCTTGAATCATAGGAGAATGCCAGCATTAATAA
Organism: Avahi laniger; assembly: GCA_963575035.1. Lineage (NCBI taxonomy): Eukaryota > Metazoa > Chordata > Mammalia > Primates > Indriidae > Avahi > Avahi laniger. The sequence goes on from CAUYSK010091580.1 coordinate 16,300, forward strand.
ATTTTCTCCTATCCAGCCATATATCCTCAAATCTACTCTCACTTGTGTTGCTCTGGCCTCAGCCCACGCATGTGATACAGATTCTGCAATTCTACAGTAACTAAGCTATTTCCTCCAAGACCAGGCACTGCATTCCCTGTTTAGACCATGCTGAGGCCTGATGCTATCTATTGGTGTGAAGTCAACAGGGGGGAACAGCACAGATCTTGAGGAGGACAGGAATCATATTCCACGTCATCTGCCTCAAATAAAGTTTCTTCCCAAGTCTCTAGGCAAAGGCAGGCTTCTTTCCCCTACCAAAGGGAAGGAGACTGCTTCCGTCAACATGGAAAATTCAAAAGAATATGGGGGTCTGAAGTACTGAGACACTCTGTTCAAGTGTCCTATCCTGGGTCTCAGGGTCTCACCCTTTCCTTTTCAAGGCTCCAACATTGACACTGGAGACCTGTTGAGGCTGTGCATTCAGTCTCATTTGTAACTCTGCCACCCTTGCTATTAAATCCTGGGCTTGATTTCTCCACGGTATTTCCTACTGCTGTGGGAGTTGAGTATCTCTTTAAATCCTACTGTAGAAGTATTCTGATTTTATATCGTGTCATGGGTCGATAGCTGATCTGAGCCTACCATTTTGATTTTTAAAAGCTTTCACAGCAAGCTTCTAAATCCTTATTATGGCCATTGCCCCAAGGCATTCATGCATTAGAGCTACTACATAATCATAATGTAATGGTTCCCTTTCAACTTGCACTCATTCATCTCAGCTGAAATTTTTAGTAATTTTGACACTACAGTATGCTAGGTATTATCCACTCTCCACCTAACATCACCAATGGATGACCCAGAGCACCTGCTTTCTAGGAGAATTTCTAGGATCCTCAAAAGCAGAGCCTAAAACTAGGACTTTTCTGTAGGTGGATTATTTGGGAGGTATCACCATGGAATAAGTAGGGGAGACTAGAAAGAATGAAACAGGGAAGGAAGAAAGATCAATGGAAGGATGCATCATCCACATCAAGACTGCTGTGGACAGTGAGGGGGGGGGGTCCCACTGGGACTCACAAACACAGAGAATGACTCTCAGAATTTTCTGCCCAAGGATGGACACAGACAAGCATTTATCCATCAGCTTCCGTCTCCCATTGGTTAAAGGTGCCCATGGGCTCCTAACTTCCTCTGCTCTGTGGACAGCACCTGAATTCTGTGCTGCGGTGTCATTTAGGGCCACCCATGAGTGGAGTTGCAGTCTGGCAGCTGTCTATTCTTGGTTCATACCTTCATCAGAATTTCAGGGCAGAAAGCAATGGCACATGGCACAGACCCTTAAGGTAAGACACTGTCCACAAGAAGTAAATTAAAGCCCATGCGGAAGCATTCACAAAAGTCATGACCGGAATCAAAGTGTGGTAGGCTGAGTAACTATCCCCCAAGGACGACCATGTCCTAATCTCTGGAACCTGTGAATACGAATATTACCTTACATGTGAAGTGACTTTGCAGATGTGATTAAATTCAGAATCTCGAGGCAGGGGGTTATCTGGATTACGTGGGTGGGCCCTACGTGTAATCACAGGTGTCCTTACAAGAGGAGGCAGAGGGAGATTTGACTACAGAAGAGAAGGTGATGAATGTGATGACAGAAGCAGGCCTGGAAGTTGGAGGAAGGAGCCACAGCCAAAAAATCTAGGCAACTGGAAGCTGAAAAAGGCAAGAAAATGGATTCTGCCCTCAAAACCTCAAGAAAGAATCAACCCTGCTGACACTTGACTTTAGCCCAGTGAAACTGGTTTCAGACTTCTGATCTGCAGACCTGTGAGAGAATAACTTCTGTGTTGTATTAAACAACTAAGTCAATGGTAATTCATTACAGTGGCAACAGGAAACAACTATCCACATGATGTCTCCTTCTAATCTTTCGGTTTAAACTTAAATATCATTTTCTTAGAGGACTTTAAAAGCTGTCCAATCTAAAGTGAGTCTCTGTTATTCATTTTCTCAAAGACTTGTTTGTTTCCCTCATGATACTTTGTTTTTATTTTATTTATGTGTTTGCTTACGTGTTTACTGTGTGCCTCTGCCTGCCTACAGAGAAGCTTCATGAGGGCAGGAACTGAGTCTGCCTTCACCACTGCGTCCTCACTGCCCAGCAGAGCAGCTGACATTGCAGACACCTAAGAAGTACATTTCTTGACTGATGGATTGCTCAAATCACTAACTCTCCTCAACTGTCATTTCTGTGTCAGAAATAGATGATTTCATTTCGTTAAGACCCTCTGGTTGAAGTTTGTTTATTGCCAAATTACCGGCATTCACTACAATGCCTGACACAGAACAGTTGCCCAAGAAACATTGGTTGAATTAAATGAATTCATGAAGCTGGGAGAGATAGCTGAGAACTTACCTTTTGTAGTATCAGATGCATATTCACTCCAAAACCACCTGTAAAAACAGAATTTGATTAATTCATAGCTAATAAAAGTCAACGCAAAAAATCTTGCCAGCCAGTGGCTTTACTGTGACCTCCAAGATAAAAATGGCTAATACTTTTAAATTTCCCAACCATTTCCCAAGCTAGTTCTGGCAAAGTAAGAAATTTATTTGCAGTCTTGTAGTCTCCAAAATTCGGACACCTAAAATTAGGCCGCATGTTACATTTTTAAGCCTGGTGGATAAGAGTGAGCCTTTCTTTCTCCTCACTTCCATATTCATGCCTTAGATAAGGCAACAAGACTCCCAATTCCTCCAACCACAGTGAGTACTAGAGAAACACTTCCCCTTTCCCACCTAGCCTCACTCAGGTATTCACAGGAGAGAAGGAGCAGCTATTCCGACAGATGAGGCAACCCCCAATCACTATGTAGCTGGCTGGGTAAGTCCATTTGCCTTGCAGACCCAGATCCCAACAAAGGTATGCTATCCATTTTAAATATTTTAAATTTGGAGGAAGAAAACATAAAAGTACTCTTTTGACTTCAGAACTATACCATAGTCTCCAAACTTGCCAGATAGTCCTGTACTTTGGAAATTGCGGTAACTCTATGATTTTGATATTTTAATCCCCAACTGGTTATCGATGAATTGCATTTATTCATCATTGGTTTGAACTTGAAAGAAAAAATGGTAACATGAGTGGCACCCACCAACTGCCCATAGTGTGCCAGAGGGAAGCAGTCCTCTTTCCCCACCATCTGGCTTGCTCTACGTTTTACACTGTCCCTAGTCAACACTCCAAATACCCGCTCCTCTGCCCCAAACCCCAGCTTGCTAGGCTAGTGTCCTGGCACTGCTCATGACTCCTATTTCCCCTAAATGACTTCCTCAAATCCAGAGCCGTCAGGTCGGATCATTTAAAATTTATTCAACAAATAGTGGCGAGTCACTCATTCTCTCCCAGGCAGTGAGTTGGATTATAGAGATGAACAAGGCACAGTGTCTCTTTCAGGAAGATGACCACCTCACCCAGAAGATTGTCAGATATGCAAATTAAAGCAAAAACATTGTGTAGGGGCCATGATACAAGATGCTCAAAGGAAAAATGGGGTAATTTCTAAAGAGGGTTGTAAGGAAGACTTCATAGAGGAGAAAATGCTTCATCTGAATGTCAAGAGCTCAAGAGATGTTTCAAAAGGCAGAAAGGATTGGAAAGAGAGAAAGACATGTTCCTCCCTGTGAGCAACTGTATGGGGCACCAAATGGCCAGACACATTTAGGAAACAGCAAGACCAATGTGGCGGGAGTGCAGAGTGTGTGCGGAGTACAACAGGATGGGCTCAAGAGGTAGACAGTGCCAGTCATGGAGGAGATGTGTGCCCCTCGAAGATGTTCCCAGGCATACACATCCATCGATGCCCTCCCATCTCCATCCTGGAAGGCTGACGATAATTCAATGGGTCTCGAAAATCTCATTTAAAAGGCTATGGTTAGGAAGGACAGATATTCATTCAGATACTAAAACTGAAGACAGTCTTAAGGGCTGAGCCTGCAGAGTAGATGCTGGTGGGGAGGGTGGGGGCTAAAATTACATTTGCATGTATGTGCATACCCAAGTTTAGTGGGGCAAGAATAATCCTCTACCCCTGTGGTCCTCAATCCCCAGGCCATGGTCTGTTAGGAACTGGGCTGCACAGCAGGAGGTGAGCAGTGGGTGAGCAAGCAAAGCTTCATCTGTATTTACAGCCGCTCCCCATCACTCACAACACTGTATAAGTTTCACTTCCTGTGAGATCAGCAGCAGCATTAGAGTCTCATAGAAGCATGAACCCTACTGTAAACTGCATGTGCAAGGGACCTAGGTTGCATGCTCCTTATGAGAATCTAATGCCTGATGATTTGAGGTGGAGCTGAGGCGCTGATGCTAGCGCTGGGGAGCGGCTGCAAATACAGATCATCATTAGCAGAGAGGTTTGACTGCACAATAAATGTAATGCTCTTGAATCATCCTGAAACCATCCCCCTTCCCCATTTCATGAAAAAAATTGTCTCCCATGAAAACGGTCTCTGGTGCCAAAAAGGTTGGGGACCACCACTCTACCCCATCCACTGGTGAAAATGGAATGGCTGACATACAGCCACCTGCTAGTCATACTGGCTGCCATTTTTTATAGCTAGTATATCACATACATTTTACATATATTTCTTATATTCATTTCATCCAGGCAAAGAATCTTATAAGTTTCCCCATTTTAGAGATGAAGTTGAGTTTAGAGAGGTTCGATGTTGTTCCCAAACTCTCTCAACCAGTAAGTGGCAGAGCTGGAATTCAGACCCAGGCTTTCGTGATGAGTCTTTCTCCTCCAGATCATGGTGCTTCACCAGGTCTGACACTGGGATTGAACAAGCCGACTTTAATGTTGAAGCTCTCCAGGACTTGCGTCTGTGTGGCTATCTGATTAACATCTGCCCAGGTGACTTCTCTGGGTTATTGTAAGATAAAAGCAACAACAGCATATATGAAAGTACATTGTCAGTAATTATACACAACAAAATATAAAGGGGTTGCTGCTGTTTTTACTAGCACTCACATTATTTTGTGGTTTTCTTTTTATTGTTGTCATCATCTTAATTTAAAATCACAAGACGCTGAAGAATTATTGGCCAGGCAAGTAATAAAACCCACCATTGTGTGGGATTTTTCTTCCCTACTTGGGACTATAAATTAAATGTGTGAGAAAACTAACCTTTACTCCCAAGGAGAGATGATTTAATGTTGAATGACAGCAACCCAGGTAGAAAAACATCCTGATGAAATAGGAACTCCAAGTGTGATTTAGCACATGGGGATGTTCAAGCAGGAAGGAATCTCTCCACAAGGCAATTAACTCTGCGTAATATGACCAATGGGTTTCTGAACCTTGATGAGTGAAGGCAAGAAAGGTCCATAAAATCTGCAGGGAGCCATCCAAGAGGATCACAGTTTGTAATCAAAATATCCAGAGAGGGAGGGAGAGGATGCGCAGCATCTGGTAGAGAAGAATTATTTATCCAGATATTTATTCTGCCTCGACACCAAGCATCTGGAGGGAGTGTGCAAAGCATCTGTCTAAGGCTGAGCAGTCGTGAGTGCTCAGATCTTTCAAATCAGACACAAGCGTATTCAAATCCCAGCTCTGACACTTACTATGTGTTCCCCAGAAATTTTCTTAAGCTTCCTAAATTCAGGTTCCTAATACGTAAAATAGGAATAGTAACTGATAATGTTGCTGTGAGGATAATGTGAGCTAATATACGCTAGCTTCATAACAGGTAATTAATAAACCTTGTCCATTAGTACAACCATCATTTTTGTTGCTAGTCTATTGCGTGAGCATTGCGGAAGGATAATAAAACAAAAACCAGATGGACTGAATTTTCCTCTTTTTAACCAGATATGTACATCTCCAGCAAAAGCAGCTGGAATTTAAAACTATCAGGAAAGTAAAAGAGTGGGTCACATTCAAAGAACAACTTTTGAATTATGTCGAAGCAAATTCTTCACAAAACGTAAGGTCTTTGCTAGCAGAGTGTGATCTGCATCACCTGGGAGATTGTTAGAAACGCACAGTCGCAGCTCCCACTCCGGAGTGCACTAAATCAGAGTCTGCATTCTAACGAGATCCCCACGTGACCTGCAAGCACAATAAACCCTGAGGAGCGCTGAGCGAGGACACCACGTCTGCTTTTGTCCGCATCATATCAGATCCTCTAATGAGTGGAAAGGAAGAGTCCGCTTAGCCAGGCAGCTGATCCATTCAGTCACACCTGATCAATTTACGGCCCAGCAAGTACACAGCTGAGCTGACCAGCGCAAATGGAACAACGCCCAATGCAATCAGCCCAAAATGGGAAGCAGATGGTGTATGTGAAGGGCCATCCAAAAGCATTTTAAATGAGACGGACTCTTGCTCCTGTGAAGTTTACAACCTATTAGGGGCAACAGAGAAGTACACTCCCAAGTCAAATCACTAGATGAGTAACAAGAAGAGCTGGCAGTCATTGAGTCTGACTTGGAAAATCAGAGGAGCCTGCTGGAGAGAAGTATAAGTGGGCAGTGAGGAAGGAGCAGCAAGAGAGGAAGAGGCAATTCAACAGAAGGGATCCACGAGGCATAACATCAGGAAAGCGCAGGATGTGTTCGGATGCACGAATGGGCGTAACAAGAGTTAAAGCTTGAAAGCTGTTTGGGCCTGGATCATGCAGAGACTTGAAGGATGAATCAGGTATTCTGGCTTCAACCTCAAGGCAGAGAGAATCAAAACATCAAGGAAATTTGTCTTAGAAAGGGAACTGAATGTGTGTGGGTAGCCACAGGTGCGATCCATTTTCCTTAGGCTTTGCTTAAGCAATAGGGCACGATCTCCCTGTGACTGAGACAAGGCAAGTTTGTGTAATCTGGACTTGATTTGTCCTGTTTGGTGTCACAGTCCTGCTGGTCCTCACTTGGAAGCATAAGGAAAACATCCCACCTTTATTTGGGGATTTACAGCCTCATTCAGTTATTTTTCTAATATATAAAATGAGCATGTTGGACCCTTGAACCTGTGGCAGAGATGGCGAGCTCCACCCTGAGATGGCTTCACCTCGTGTAGTAGAGCATGGACTCTGGAAAGCCATTGATCATTGTGGCCCTTCATTTTCCGGCTTCCCCTGGCCCCTTGCACTGACATATAGCCATGAGACTAATTCTCACCAAAGATGAGAAGCAGCAGCTATGTGTCCATGCCCAGGCCAAGGCTTTGAAGAAATGGCCTTCACTCTTTCCCACAAGCTTGATGCAGACGATGGCAAGTCCCTGGGGGATGGTAGAGCCCCACGTCTTCACGTGAAGTAAAGCCAGCCACCAACCAGGAACAAGAGACTGGGTTCTGTTGTATTTGGGCCACTATATGTTTTGGGGTCATGTTACAGCAGCTAGCAGTACCCTAATACAGACTTTACAGGAGTGACTGTTAGGATTATAGGACAGAAGGGTGAGAAAGTGCTTTATAAATCATAATGTCCTGAATAATACCATAATGCCACTGCTTCATTGAATATATGACAAACATCTATGGAGCAACTACTGCACACCAAGCATGTACTTGGTACTGAGAGATCAATGATGAACAGCACAGACTAGTATCTAACAACTATTCAGCAGTGTTGGGTGGAGTACAAGAACCACACCATCTGTTTTCCCCCAGAGGAAATATCGCATCCTATCCTTATTTATCCGCCAATGGGACAAAAGCCAGGCAAAATTAGAGCCACTCCCATTAAATGGCTTTCGCCAAGTTTCTATGCATTTATTTTTAAATGCGTAGCTTGCTTTGCTCCAAACGAGATTTAAGACAGCTTGCAAGATAACTTAATTTAAAAATGAAAATAAAAGAAGAAAGTTATAATAGGGTGGGAATATGAAATGGAACCATGAATATAGCTAAATACGCAGTTACTAATGACTTGCCACAAATATAGATCTGAGCTTTCTGGAAGCTGAATCAAAATGTGATGTTCTTTAGCTGTTATTTTATTTTTAATTAGCTATTTAGTATCTGTATTCCCCATAGATAGGAAGCTCCATGGAGGACAAAGACTATGTTTTTATTTACTTACTCCTGTACCCGCATGACCTAGCAAAGTTCCTGCTCCATAGGAGGTCCCCATAAGCATGTCCATAAGGCACAAGCAGATGCGGCCTGAGGTACATCATACTTAGCACTGAGACAAAAAGGCACATCCCCCTCCTCAGGAATGTGAGCCACCATGGTGTGGCGAGTAGCGGCCCCACCATGCGCTTGTAGGGGACTCGCTGGCCAGTGACCTGTGGCTGGTCCTCATTTCCTTAAGCCCATGTGTTGATGGCATCAGACCAAACCTAACACAAAAAAGGCAAATTCCTCAGGGATCCGGTATCCTCTGGTCCCAAACCCAAATTTCTGCTGACCTGGTGTGATCCAGGGCAGGACAGCTGACGACCTGGAAGGAAGAGCAGGGCCACTGAGGCAAGAGGCAGAGAGCCTCTCAGAGACGAGGAAGAGTGAAATCAAGAGAATAAATAACAGTTTAACAATCCTCTCCTAAACACAGTCTCACTTGCAGTGTTTTAGATCCCATCAATGAGGCAGCTTTGGCTTATCTAGGCCAAAAAAACCATTTATTATGTTATTATGAGAAACCATTTTCTGACCCTGTGGTCTGCATTTCCCGTAGGAAAAATTGAAAGGTACCATCCACCACGTCACTCAGAGGCTCCCATATGAAGACGTAATTGACTGCATCAAAGTGTGATATAAATGTTGCTTTTGCTACGAAATTAGAGATACTTTTCCTTCATGTTTACTGGATTTTTATCACTGGTCTGTTCCCTTTGTGGCTGTGGCCCTTGATTCTGAGACCGGATGGGCAAAGAAAGCAGTGCAGTCCCAGCTAGTTAGAAAGAACACAAGACGTCCAGTGCAGGCGCAGAGCACAGAGGGCCACACACATCCTATTAAAAGGATTCGTTCTGTGAAATTTGGATTCAGTCAAAAGGCCACACTAAGGATCCAGAAGCCACATGTGGCCCCAAGGCCGCAGGTTCCCCACCCCTGTGAGCTGCATATGGGGACAGTGCAGGATTCCCAAGTGGGTTCCCAAGAATGCACCAGAGTGAATACGCTGGGCTGGTGTTGAGCAGGAGCTGGTGAGCTCTTTGCACTATTTGCACTGACCACATTGAGGTCAGTGTGATGGCGCCCCCTGGAGTTGTGCTGTGCATCTGCCCTGCAGGACCGAGTGCGAGAGGGTTCACTAAAGACAGTAATAGGAGCCCACGTTTACTGAGTGTTCAGGATGCAGCAGGCATTGTGCTAAGGATTTTATAAGCATTAGCTCATCTAGTTCATACAACACTGCCAGTAGGCACTATTGTCATTCCCATTTACAAAAGGGGAATCTGAGACTTAGGGAGGTAAAGTGACTTCCCTAAAACCATTGTGTTAGTAAGTGGTAAAAGCAGGATTTGAGCCCAGACAACCTGACTTCTCAGTTTATGGTCATAGTCACACTAATATGAGTAACAAAAAGTCGATAAAAATTCACTTTCAAGATGTTTTGCACAATAGCTTTTGAATCTGCCCTGGCAACAGAGGACCTATCCCTAAATTTCCCATGCTGACTCTAGTACCTCATCTAAGAGGACATCTTCACGTTACGGTGCCAAGGCAGGTAAAAATACTACGCAAACAAGCCTCCAGAGAGACATTCAAAGGCAGCTCTGGCTCTGCAGAGTGCTCCCAGCACAATGGGATGGATGCAGCCTCCAACAGAGAGCTAGGCAGCGGCAGTAGCGGGAGCATTTATCCGGTCCCACTAGCTAAAATTCTCCCTTCTCATGCAAGCAGGCGGCTCCGTTCTCCATAACGAGAGCTGTGTGAGTGCACCAAAGGCAGAGCACAGCCGGGGGCTGCATTCTGAGGGCACAAATTCGGGAGTGGTGATGAGGTGGCTCTGACAGAACCTCGGAGATGGAGCCATCAGTGCAGAATAGCCCCTGTCCCGTGGTGCCCGGCAGCGTCGGCTTTTGTGTCCAGGAGACGCTTGTCTGCCATGTGAAGAGAGAACAGACTTCGCAGAAGGAAGACTCAACAAGTGACATGTTTGCAGCAAGTTTTCCAGGCATCCCCAGCCTCTTTCTACTCTCTCAGAGACAAATCAGCCGGGAAGGACACAGCTTAATCTGGCTCATCTTTTATTTTTCTTCTTTGACTGCTTTATGTTGGTCACCTTGTTCTTATACTGGCATTTCAATCTTCTAAATGTAGATTTAACTTTTCAATCTGTTTGGGACCTGGTTCCATTTGGTGGTATCATTCTTCCCTCCATCCTTTCTTTCTTTCCTTCCTCCCTCCCTATCTCTTCTCCTCTTCCTCTTCCTCCTTCTCTTAATTCTTCTCTCTTTCTCTCTCTTCCCTGCTCCTTCTCCCTCTTCCTATTCTTCTCTCTCTCATTCCTCTTATTCTTCCCCCCTCCCTTTATTCCCATATATCCAGAGCTCTGCAGACTAAGCAGGGTTCAGTGGCTCCAGAGCTCTACACAGGGCACAAGAGCAGCTAAGCCAGTGACTGAACACAGTGCAACAACTGGCACCATCGCCTCTCCAGTCTCAGCTCCTCCGACAAACATCCTTCTGGGCACCTGCCACCCCAACGCTCCTACAGGTCCTGAGACAAGCCCTATCTCACCCCAGGGACACCACTCGAGCTGACCCTCTGCCTACAGAAGGCCTGTGGAGAGGCAGCAGAGAGGGACACTGTGGCTAGATTGACACTTCACCACCACTCTGGAGTCAACTATGTCTGGTTTATTTTCACCCTCTCAGCCCCCTGTTTCATGTCTGAGGCCAGACACAATATCTTACAGAAAGAAAAGACAAGGCTCCCTTTACCTAAGCTGTTAGGTTAACACAGAACATTATTTTAAAATGCCATAGAGTCTATTTTTAAGGTTTTTCTTGGTTTTCATTTTGCTTGCAATTTTGAATGTCTGTCTAAAGAATGTTTTAGAGGAAATGAAAAATATTTCCTATAATTTCCTATATTTTATGTCTTCTGCTTTTTTTTTTTTCTTTTTTTGGTAATCAAACACAGTCAAGCTCTTAGGGACTTTCCCATCCTTGGCTTTGAAGCATTCCCCATCCAAAGGGCTAACAAAATAAGTAAAGTAGTTAAAACATAATTCAAAGTCTGAGACAATAAACACCTAACAAAATCTTGCATTCTGAGCAATTTCTGTTTTCCTGAGATTTAGGAATATTTCTAATTACAGTCCTCTCTGGACCCTGATATAGCAATTTTCAGGGTACATTGTACAACGTGTTTTTTCTTTACCTGAATGGAAGGAACCCTGAGGAGAGGGTGTTTGTTAACAAGGTCAGAGGAAAGAGAAGAGGACAAATAAGAGAGGTAAGTGGGTGATGATAACAGAGCTGATAGAAGAAAGAGAGAGAGAGTAGGTTTCAGAAAGTTCCAGTGAAAGTAGTTATGTTTTTGGTTTTTGTTATGAAGTCTTTAAGAGAGACTATCTGGGAGTCAGTATTTCATTCCAAGGTCTCAGAATATCAATCAAAGAAAGCCGTTGGACGATTGGTATTTTTTCTCTGTTGTGGAATTACCCTTAAGTCTACGGTTTTTTAATACGGTGAACGTCTGTCACGATTACCATTGGATTCTAAATCATCCTCAGGGAAATATTGCTCTCTATCAAGAGAGGTGTAAGGATTAGGATCATAGTGAGAGAATGTTTAGGAAGCAGGGGTTCTGCCAGGAGAGGGCTTTGGTTGTGACATAGATGAGTCAATGACAAACAGAAAATGAGGCCAGTGCAACTGGTCAAATGCTATGTGCCTATGAAGGGTGTTTCTCAACTAAATAGAAACTAAGAAATGGTCTCAACTAAACAGAGTCTAAAAAGGAACCACATTAATGTTATATTACAATTTGACCACACAGGAAGCATGCTTAGAAGGTTTACAAAACAACAATGAGATATCACTTATCTCCAGAGAGAATGGCCTTTGTCAAAAAGTCCAAAAACAACAAATGTTGGCATGGATGTGGATAGATAGGAACACTCATACACTGCTGGTGGGACTGAAAACTAGTGCAACCTCTGTGGAAAGCAATATGGAGATACCTTAAAGAGATACAAGTAGATCTACCATTTGATCCAGCAATTCCATTACTGGGCATCTACCTAAAGAACAAAAGACATTCTATAAAAAAGACATCTGCATTTGAATGTTT
>CAUYSK010091585.1:0-13210 GCA_963575035.1 Avahi laniger
GCTAAGAATGTTCTATATCTGTGCTACCCGACGAGTTAGCTACCAGTCACATGTGGCTATCAAGCAGTTGTATGAGGCCAGTGCAACTGAAGGACTGGAGTTTTGTGTGTTTTTTTTTTTTTTTTTTTGAGACAGAGTCTCACTCTGTTGCCCCAGCTAGAGTGCCATGGCGTCAGCCTAGCTCACAGCAACCTCAAACTCCTGGGCTCAAGTGATCCTCCTGCCTCAGCCTCCAGAGTAGCTGGGACTACAGGGAACATGCCACCAAGCCCGGCTAATTTTTTCTACTTTTAGTTGCCTGGCTAACTTTTTCTAATTTTAGAGAGACAGGGTCTCACTCTTGCTCAGACTGGTCTCTAACTCCTGAGCTCAAGCGATTCTCCCACCTCAGCCTCCCAGAGTGCTGGGATTACAATCATGAGCCACTATACCTGGCCACTGGGACTTTTCTCGTTCCATGTAGTCACTCACTCACCCACTCACACTTCCATTCAACAAACGTTCTCTGGGCCCCCGCCGCGTGTTACGGCCCTGTCTTAGGCACTGGGGAACTGGTGGTGAACAAGATCCTGCCCTCTTGAGGCTGACATTCTCATGACGGGGGAACTCAGAGAATGAATGTACACGGTAAATGTAAAATAATTTCAGGTTGTGATAAGTGCTGTAAAAAATAAAAAATGTAGAAGGATTATAGCTGGAGAGTGCCTGAAGGTCACGGTAGACTATTTATTTCCCTGAAAATGGAAGACCTCTCTAAGGAGGGGATATGGAGCTGAAGCCTGAAAGACTAAAGAATCTCCTATGCGAATCATCCTTTTCTTCGGGTCGTGCTTCTCAGGATAGTGAGGGCGAACAGCTAATGCCCACACAACACACCCGCATCAACTAGAGCTTTGCTTTACCTAGGTGTAATTTTTGAGAAAATGAAAAATCTGTTTTCCATGCAAAAATAAAAATAATTTTTTTAAAAAGGTCTCTTGTGCAAAGGTCTGGAAAGAGAATGTCAGACTGAGAAAAACAGGCTACAGTAAGGCCTAAAGATGGGAATGAATGTGGATGCTTAAGGGACGGAGGAAGACCAATGCCTGGGAACACCGGGTCCCGGGGGAGCCGCAGTGGAGGGTCAGCCCACGCCAGGCCTGGTAGTGACAAGGGCCATGGATTTTATCCCCATGACAACGTTGCAGGGAGAAAGGAAGGCCGGATACTTTTAGTTAATTGTTTTCTAAATAAACTAACAGAAAACTTACAGTGTACCGGGCCCTTGTCTACCCGCTTTGAACATGCTCAAGCATAAGATCCTGAACGACCCTGTGAGGTGAGTATTGTTATCCGTTTGCGGGAGGAGAAAACGGAGACCTGCTTGACTGGCTAGTCCAAGGGGATTCAGAGGACGGCGTCGGGAGTTGGAATGCAGCATCCTGTGTCCTAATATTCCAGGCCTCAGAGCCCGTCAAAGAACCAGATATTAAATGTTGCGTTTAAATATAAATGAAAAGAAAACTATTCCTCCCCTCTTTTTTCGTCTTCCAGCAAGAGTTTTTCAACTTCCCAGAATGTGCATCTGTCTAAAAGTCAAAGAAACCCTTAAACTCATTCACACATTCTTTCAGTGGCTTTTCCCAGAGGCAGTTTGGAGGCCCACTTGCCTGGGGCAGGGGCTCCTCGAGTAGTGTTTTGTTTTGTTTTAAATACCCTCAGTTAAATGCTGGTAAGACTATAAACCCTTCTTTGTTCTACTTTGGGCCTTTTAGAAATGTAACTTGGTGGCCTGGTATCTCTCTTCTTTGAAATTCTGATAAAATTAATCAGTATTCATGGTTCTCTGTCTGAACCTGGCTCTCTCTGAAAGGGAGGGACACTCCAGTCAGGGTGGTAGCCCAGAGCTTCTCAACCTTATAGTGCGGGAATCACCTGTGGTCTTGTTTAAAATGCAGATTCTGACTCAAAAGGTCTGTGCAAATTGCCTTAGGAGTTGGAAAAAAGGTCTGGATTGGGGCTGTTTTTCTAACTCGCTCTCCGGTGATGTTGAGGCTGCTGGTGTTTGTCTGCGCCTGGAATGGCGACGTGCTAACCCAAACCATTTCACCTGGCAGGACAGTTTTTCTGGACTAGCAAAAATGAGGCCTAGCTCTTTTCCCCAGAAGTAGCAGCTAGCAGGCAAGACTACCACCCCATAATCTCTCAAAATCATTCTATGTAACTAGTGTATGAAAGACACAGTTTAGGGGCATGGCCAAGTGAGTTGGCCCAAAGTTGAATATGTGAAAATAGAGACCATCATTTATGAGACACAGGGATGAATTACACCTTAAATAATGAACTGACTTTGTCTTGCAGCAAGTAAAAAAATATTCTGTGTCCTTTCAACTAGTGTATGCTTTCATCTATATTTGTCTTATGTTTTTTATAGAATATTAAGAATTTTGAATTTATAAACTGTAAAATTTAGTAGTATAAATCAAGCCTCAGAGTAGATATGATTCTTTGTTATGTTATTCTGTGCACTGGGAATTTTACAAAATTAAAAATTGATTATCGTTACCTCCACGTTACCCCGTCCCACGCCCAGTCAGTTGTTACCGCTAACCTGGAAGGCCCCTTTATCAAGCTCTCCACTCCCACAGCTCCTGTGCTAAGGAAGTCGTGTAAGGTGTTCCTGGCCTCTGCTCTACACTAGGGTGTTAATTTCCAAACCGATTTCACCGTGTATTTTCTTTCCCACCTCAGATAGCACAACTTCGATCAAACCATACCTCTGCTCAGAGCCCTCAGCAGCTCCCCTCCTGGCCAAAGAAAACCCAAACTCAGAAGTCTGGCACTGAGGGTCTTTTTTTCTGGCCCCTCTACCTTTTTAGGTTGGTGCAAATTACTTAACCTCCCTGAATCACGATTATTTATTTATTTATTCATTTATTTATTTATTGAGATAGGGTCTTGCTTTATTGCCTGGGCTAGAGTGCAGTAGCCTCATCATAGCTCACTGCCACCTCAAACTCCTGGGCTCAAGTGATCCTCCTGCCTCAGTCTCTTGAGTAGTTGGAACTACAGGCAGGTGTCACCACGCTCACCTAATTTTTTTGTTTTTTTGTAAAGATGGGCTTTCCGTTTTGTTGCTCAGGCTGGTCTCAAATTCCTAGCCTCAAGCAATCCTCCCTCCTCAGCCTCCCAGAGTGCTGGGATTATGTGCGTGAGCCACATTGCTGGGTTTCAGTGTTTCATTTAAAAACTTGAAGTCTGGAGTTTGAGACCAATCTGAGCAAGAGTGAGACCCCGTCTCTGTGAAAGACAGAAAAATTAACTGAGCATGGTGGTGAGTGCCTGTAGTCCTAGCAAAACTCAGGAGTCTGAGGCAGGAGGGTCCCTTGAGCCCAGGAGTTTGAGGTTGCAGTGAGCTCTGATGACCCCACTGCATTCTAGACCAGGTGATAGAGCAAGACCCTGTCTCAAAAAATCCCCCCAAAAAACTATGGTCATAATATCAACCTCTCAAATGTAATTTAAGAATTACATATGATAAGCTGGGCATGGTGGTGCATGCCTGTAGTCCCAGCTACTTGGGAGGCTGAGGCAGAAGAATCACTTGAGGCCAGGAGTTCAAAGCTACAGTAAGCTATGATAGTACATGTTAATAGCCACTGCACTCCAGCCTGGGCAACATATAAAGACCTCATCTCTATTTTTTTAAAAAATTACATATGATATATGTAAAGACCCTGTCACAGACAGCTTGGCACATGGTAGGAACTCATAAAATGCTATTTCTATTTCTGCCTAATGAATTTTACTGAATGCAAGGATAGTTCAACATACACAAACCAATAAATGTGATACACCACATTAACAGAATGAAGAATAAAAATCATGGTTATCTGAAGAGATACAGAAAAAGCATTTGACAAAATTCAATACATTTTGATGACAAAGACATTCAACAGGCGGGTGTGGTGGCTCACGCCTGTAATCCTAGCACCCTGGGAGGCTGAGGCAGGAGGATTGCTTGAGCTCAGGAATTGGAGACCAGCCTGAGCAAGAGTGAGATCCATCTTTTTTTCTTAAAAAAAAAAACTCAACAAACTAGATATAGAAGGAATGTACCTCGATGTATCAAATACCACATATGACAAGCCCACAGCTAATATCACATTCAACAGTGAAAAGTTGAAAACTTTTCCTCTAAAATAAGAAACAAGACAAGGATGCCTACTCTCACCACTTCTATTCCACAGAATTTTAGAAATCTTGTACTTAGACACTTCTTAGTAGTAAAAAAAAAAGAAGTCTTAGCCCAAACAATTAGTGAAGAAAAAGAAACAGAAGACATCCAAATTAGAAAGGAAGAAGTAAAATTATCTCTATTCGTAGATGATATGATTTTTTTTTTAATTTTTTTTTTTTAATAGAGACAGGGATCTGGCTCTTGCTCAGAATGGTCTCTAACTCCTGAACTCAAGCAGTTCTTCCGCCTCGGCCTCCCAGAGTGCTAGGATTACAGGCCTGAGCCACCACGCCTGGTCTAGATGTTGTGATATTAAATGTAGAAAACCCTAAAGCCTCCACAAAAACTGTAACAACTAATTAATGAGTTCAGCAAAATCAAAGCATACAAAATCAACATACAAAAATCAATTACATTTCTACACACTAACAACAAACCAGCCAAAGAAGAAATTAAGAAAAAATTCCATTTACAATAGCATCCAAAGCAATAAAATACTTTGAAATAAACTTTATTTTTTTGAGACAGGGTCTTGCTCTGTTGCCCAGGCTAGAGTATAGTGGTGTCATCATAGCTCACTGCAACCTCAAATTCTGGGCTCAAGTGTCCTCCTGACTCAGCTGGGACTACAGGCACATACCACCACACCGAGCTAATTTTTTATTTTTTGTAGAGATGGGTCTTGTTGTTGCCCCAGCTGGTTTCTAACTCCTGGCCTCAAGCAATCTTCCTTCCTTCCAAAGTGCCAGGATTATAGGCTTGAGTCACCGCACCTGGCCAATGAAAGAAATTTTAAAACACAAATAAATGGAAAGACATCCCACGTTCATGGATTGGAAGACTTAATATTGTTAAAATGTACATAATACTCAAATCGATCTACGGATTCATCACTGTTCCCATCAAAATCCCAGTGCCATTTTTTTTTTTACAGAGATAGAAAAAACAAAACTGAAATTCTTTTTGTTTGTTTGTTTTTAGACACAGGGTCTTGCTCTGTCACCCAAGCTGAAGTGCAGTGGCCTGATCATAGCTCACTGCAACCTCGAACTCCTGGGCTCAAGTGACGCTCCTGCCTTGGTGCTGGAAGGCACATTACAGGCATGAGCCACTGTGCTAATTCATATGGAACCACAAAAAAACCAGAATTACCAAAGCAATCTTGAGAAAGAACAAAGCTGGAGGCATCACACTTCATGATTACTTATTCTTAAATCTACTGAGCACTTTCCTAACTTTGCCCATTTGCTGAAGTCTATAGCTATGCTTGGCATTCTAGCCCCCACCTCTTGCATTTCCTTTCTTTACTTACAACTTTACATTTATTTGTGTAATTGTCTGATGAATGACCATATTCCAAACTAGACTGAAAATTCCATGATGGCAGCAGGCACAAGATCTTTTGTGTGTTATGTTATGTCCCTGGCCGCCAGCTGAGGGCCTAACACATACAACAGTCAATTAAAAAATACATTTCACTCTGGGAGGCTGAGTCGGGAGGATTGTTTGAGTTCAGGAGTTCAAGACCAGCCTTAGCAAGAGCGAGACCCTGTCTCTACTGAAAAAAATAGAAATAAATTAGCTGGACAACTAAAAAATATGTATATATAAAACATTAGCCAGGCATGGTGGTGCATGCCTATAGTCCCAGCTACTTGGGAGGCTAAGGCAGGAGGATTGCTTGAGCCCAGGAGTCTGAGGTTGCTGTGATCTAGGCTGACGCCACGGCACTCCCCGGGCAACAGAGTGAGACTCTGTCTCAAAAAAAAAAAAAAAAAAAAAAAAATCCATTTCAGTGAAAACAAGTCCAGTTGACTATCACCTTTTCTTAATCTTTTCCATTTTTTCCAACTTACCTCACCTAGTAGTCTTTTTCAACATAACTCAGTTGGTCTTGTTCAATGATTATTTGTCAATAAATAACCCTCTTACAATGAAATCACATATGTACAATATGAACTTATCTGAATTATAAGGAATAAATAAGAAAAAGAAGAGAAAGAGTGAAGGAAAAATAACATAGTAATTAATGACAGTGATGCTCCCAAACAATGAGGCATGTAAGTCACCACAACATGGTTTAAACAACAATGAGTGACTTTTAAGATCTTGGAGCCAGGCAAGGGGGTAGTGGCGGCACTTCCAAGAAGTTAAAAAATTAATTGAGGACCCTAGAAAAACAATATAGAGTTAGTAGCTTCTTCCTCTGTCATAAATGCAAGCATATGGCATACTCACGTAGACTATACTTGGAAGCTGATTTACGCATTTTCAAGGATTATTGTGACTTGGCACAATTTTAATGTTCAAAATCTAACCACTACCAACCCCATAAAATTAAACTCCACTAAACGGTAAGCACTTTGAGGAAAAATCTGAGTTTTTTGTACCTTGTCATGGTCATATATCAGAAGATGGAAAATAACTTAAAAATCAGAGTATCTTCAGAGCCAAGCAATCTATTTGGCTATACATTAAAACTTACTGAATTAACATATGTTTGTCAAAAACTGGTACTATTTAATCTCATCAATGAATTCAACATCTCCATGCACTTGTTAAAAAGATTCTATAATGCTATAAGTATGTTAGATTTTGCCAAGTACTGAAAACATTTTTGGCACAGTTTCAGTACTAAATGGAATTATGTACTTATTACCTAAATTATATAAGCTATCCATTCTTGCTGTTAAAAAAAGGAAGAGAAAGAAAAGAAAAATATATACTTAAGCAACAAGGATTAAAAAAATAAAATATGACCCAACTATCCAGAGATACCAATTACTAATATTTTGGTTTGCAATTGTTCATACATTTTTTTCAGTGTGTGTCCCCTCCTAATGCACACTTTTAAATCATACTAATGGTTATAAAAACGAATCATAGAATGTTAGCACTGACCGACTGTAGCCTAAGCCCTTCGTCTGACAGTTGCAGAAACTGCAAGACTCTTTCCTGAGGGTAGAACATGGCTGCACTGTAATTATAGCAGCTTTGAAAATATGAGGCCTTTGGGTCACAGAATATAACTTCATGTTCTTGCATGTTCAAATCACAGAGGCACAGACTCCAAACACTTACTATGGTCTAGAACGAAAAAATACACAACAGGGGGCAAAATTCAAAAAGCAAAAATGAAAAACACAGAAAAGGTGAAATTAGATCAATAAAGGTTCGGATCAGACTGATAATGAAGTCACTTATTTATGCTAGAAATGTGCTTCTGAGGAAGAGTCAGAAAAACGACACTGTGATTCCCACTCTGCTGTTTACAAGACGTGACTTTGGTAACTTCCCTGTACCTATTTCCTCATCGGTAAAAATGGGAATGATCCCATTTTCCATTCAAGTGTCATGCAAAATGAGGTGTTGTTCAAAGCAAGAAAGAGGAGTAGTAAAGGCATAGACTAAAGTCT
This sequence comes from Avahi laniger, assembly GCA_963575035.1. NCBI lineage: Eukaryota > Metazoa > Chordata > Mammalia > Primates > Indriidae > Avahi > Avahi laniger. Next base: position 7,636 of record CAUYSK010091585.1, read on the forward strand.
AACAAATCATGTTGTTCCAGTTGTGTTTAAAATTTTTTTAATTAAAAAAATAAAGTCTAATAAGTCGTAAATCTCCTTGATGATCCTCAGGCTGCAAAGCTTTTCCCTACTTGGTATCTCTCTAAATTTGAAGATGTTTTGTGTGTGTTTTCATGTCACTATGTGCACATCTCCACCCGACCATCACGTTGTATTGTCATTCTTGGTTTCCAGTTCTGTCTCCCCCGCTAGATAACAAACTCTTAATGATGGGAATTGGGTCTTTTTCAGTAGGAGGCTTGGGGGACCTCCCCTTAGCCTGCTTCTAATCTCCATCAAACCCCCCACGCCCAAGACAAGCTTCCTCCACCCCTCACTCACGATTTGCCAACCAGATCCCAACCTCAAGGCCCACTCCCCACCAGGAAGAATTTTCAGAAGCACCATTAACCCTCTTCTTTTTATATCTCCAGCATCTACAATAATGCCCAGCAGCAAACACTATAGACAGTCAGTGAAAGTTGGTTGAGGGATGATTGGATGAGACAAGTGAATTATTATGTCAGTCTTTAAGAATGCTCTCTTCCTGTCGATCAAAGCCTCCTCTATGTAAATCTCTGAAATCTGATGGTTTGATAACTGTAGTTTAATTATTCAAGGAGAGTTGCGACTTGCAATAACTTGTGATTTTGCTGAGGAAGGAATGCCAATGAAGCATGGGGCCAGCAGGGGTCAGGACCCAGGCCCCCTTCCTCCCGGGTTAGCCCTGTCAGCCCCCTGCTCCTGCCCAGGGCTCTGTTATCAGTGACTCTGTCATATGTTCCGGGAAGCCAGGAATCTGATCCTTCGACTCTGAAGTCCAAGTTCTTTCTTCTACAGCTCTCAAAAAGGAGTAGAATTTTCTTTTTTTCTTTTTTTTTTTTAATTTTTTTATCTTTTTAATTTTTTTTTTTTTTTAATAATTTGCTTCCCCAGGAACTTTAGTAGCTTCTCGTCAGCCCCACAGACACCACGGCCACTGCAGCCAGGTCCCCGCGAACTGCCGCAGCCCCTACTCCAGGACCGACCCCCACTCCCAGCTCCCTGCCCCTGTGGGTTCCCAGGAGTAGAATTTTCAAAGCATTTTGTTACCTCTTTTGATTCCCACAACAACTCAGACAGTATAGGTACAGTTATTATCATTCGTGAAGAGGCTCAGAGAGGTCAAATGATTTGCCGAAGGTCACTCAGCTGATAAGTGGAAGAGAGGACCCCAGAAATCAAGATCCCCAATTCCAAATACATGTCTTCTTCTCTTTACCGTGAAACAATAATGTTGGACAACTCCAAATAAATTTATTAAATATATGAAGAAAAAATAAAAGCCAGTAAAAGGAAGGGCAGAGGAGGCATCGGGGTCAGGTACGTGTGTAAAATTTGTTCCGTACAGAAACTTTTTAGAGATTTAATAAATATTAGTTGATTTAATAAATCAACTAACACGTGGTTTCCATGGTAGAACTCACTGAAAGTCCATTTGGGTGTGCCTGGAGGAGACCTTTGGCTAAGTTTACCAGATGATTTTCTTGCCACAACAGGTAGTTGAGAGCAGGTCTTATTAGAAGAAATATGATTTGGTAAGTGGTACAAGGCAAAAGAATAGGATGCACTTCCCTGGAAGCACAGAGAAGTCCCCGGTGAGAATCATCCTGGGGACCCCACCATCTGCAGATGCCAAAGAGTGGTGGCGTCCAAACCGAGGAAGCACCCAAGTCCAGGACAGCAGCGCGGGCGAATGGCCAGCACGTGAGCCTCCAAGGCGGGGTCCCTTGCTCTGCTCCCCTGCTTTCTGAGATCCCTCATAGCTCCACTTAAGAGAAAAATATTAACTTAAAAATAGCACAGATGGTGTGCAATCTACAATTAAAGTCATTGGGTGGGTTGATTTTAGCAGTTTAGCATTTTGGTAAAGTATAAGGGCTCTGGAGACAGACTGGGTGTGTATCCCAGCTCAGCTACTTATAATACTATGCGTATGATTCTGGGCAAATCACATAGCCCCTCTAGACCTCAAGTTCATCTTCTGTAAAATGGGGATGATAACTTCTGCTTCATTAAACAACTTAGTATGGTATTTATGTGCTTAGATCAGTGACAACATGTGACGGAAGCATTAGTTATTGTTAGTAGTTCCGGTGCCTATGGAACTTTCGTTATCCATTAATGATTAGAAAAATACAAGGGTGAGAACCTTGGGTTAGTCAATTTTTTAATTAGTTTAAAGCCATGGAAGCCGACAGGGATGTCTGAGGTGTTGGCAGGGGGCAAGAGAAAGACTGGAAGTCATGGCAGAGAAAACCACATGCCTGAGCCTCCCCAATGCCATAGACAGGAAGGTGATGGTGACCAGGGCAAGGGAATGTTTATTGGAGCTGCAAGCATAAATACAAACAAATAGCCCTTCAAATAGTGTAATGTCAAAATTCTGGCAAGAAAAGGAAAAAAACAAAAGAATATAATTTTTATTTGGAACAGAATACAGTTTCCAAAAATCGGCCTACACTAATATGATCAATTAATTTTCTATGACTGTGTCATGGTCGAGAATTTAATGGAGAAAAGACAGTCTTTTCAACAATAGCTCCTAGAACCGCTAGATATCGGTATGGAAAAAATTACCCTTCAACCTCACTGCACAACCATACAAAGATTAACTCGAAATAGAACTCGAAATAGACCTAAATATAAGAGCAAAAACTAATTAAACTTTTAGAAGAAAACACGAGAAAATTTTTGTGACGTTAGATCGGGCAAAGACTACTTAAGCAGGACACAAAAGCACAAACTATAACCAAAAAATTGACTTTGCCAAGACTAAAATTATTGGCCAGGAACAGTGGCTTACGCCTTTATCCTACCATTCTGGGAGACTGAGACAGGAGGATGGCTTGAGCTGAGGAGTTCGAGGTTGCCGTGAGCTATGATGATGCCACGGCACTCTAGCCAGGGTGACAGAGTGAGACTCTGTCTCCAAAAAAAAAAAAAAAGTTAAAATTATTGCTCTTGGGGGGAGGGAGGGGAAAAGATAAAAAATAAATAAATAAAATCATTGCTGTGTAAAAGAAATAGTTAAAATGAAAGAGATAAGCCACAGACTGGATATATTTTTGTAAAACATATATCTGATAAAGAGCTTATACCCAATTTATAAAGAATACTTACAATTCAATAGTAAGATGAACAACCCAGTAAAAAATGGGACCAAAATTTGAAAAACTACGTCACGAAAGAAGCTGTATGAATAACCAATAAACACATGAAAACACGTTCAACATCATTGTCATCAGAGAAAAGCAAATTAAAACCACAGGGGATATTCTGAAGCACACAGATATATAAATGTTTAGAACTGTTAATAGACGTATAATGGCATCATTCTTTAAATTTGATTTATTCATATAATGTTGTGAATATGTTGTTAGAATAATATTTGCTTGACTTTATTTTCCCTGCATGGGAGTCTTCTGGTGAAAACCAGAAAATCTGCTAGACAAATTCTAAAGGATCTGTACAATTATTAGACTTTCTTGATTAGCCTTCTCTCTCCATATATACAAACGTACTTAGAATATATATGTGCTATATATACATTTTTAAAAAACATTATATATAATTTTTTTTTTTTTGAGACACAGTCTCGTCTTTTGCCCCCGGGTAGAGTGCGGGGTGGCATCATTATATGTAACTCACTACAGCCTCAAACTCCTGGGCTCAAGTGATCCTCTTGCCTCAGCCTCCCAAGTAGCTGGAACTTCAGGTGCACATCACAATGCTCAGCAAATTTTTCTATTTTTAGTAGAGACTGGGTCTCACCCTTGCTCAGGCTGGTCTCCAACTCTTGGCCTAAAGCAATCCATCTGCCTCAGCTTCCCAGAGTGCTAGGATTACAGGCGTGAGCCATCTCGCCTGGCTATTTTCTATTCTTATATAATCCTATAATATATTCTTGTATAATCTTATACAACTTTACAGAAATTTTTTTTTTTTTCGAGACAGGGTCTCACTCTGTTGCCTGGACTAGAGTGCCGTGGCGTCAGCCTAGCTCACAACAACCTCAAACTCCTGGCTCAAGTGATCCTCCTGCCTCAGCTTCCCGAGTAGCTGGGACTACAGGCATGCGCCACCATGCCCAGCTAATTTTTTGTATATATTTTTAGTTGTCCAGATAATGTCTTTCTATTTTTAGTAGAGACGAGGTCTCCCTCTTGCTCAAGCTGATCTCAAACTCCTGAGCTCAAACGATCCTCCCACCTCGGCCTCCTGGAGTGCTGACATTACAGGCGTGAGCCACCACACCTGGCCTTACAAAACTTTTAAAATTAGTTTTAACTAATAAAAATTTTTTCATGGAAAAAAATCAATGAGATACCATGACACATTCACAAGAATGGCTAAAAATTAAAAACACTGACAATACCAAGTGTTGGCGAGAATGTGGAGGCACTGGAACTCTTATTCATTGCTAGTGGGAATGCTACAGTGTGCAGCCACTTCGAAAAACAGTGTAGAGTGCCTTATAAGGTCTCCAGCCTGGGCAATATAGTGAGATCCCATCACTACAAAATTTTTTTTAAAAAAATTAGTTGTGTGTGGTGGCACATGCCTGTAGTCCTGGCTACTAGGGAAATTGAGGCAGGAGAATCATTTGAGCTCAGGAGTTTGAGGCTACCGTGAGCTATAATCATGCCACTGCACTCCAGTCTGGGTCACAGAGAAAGACCCTGTCCCTAAAAAAAAAGGAAGTTAAACATACATTCACCATAGGGCCCAGCAATCCTACTCCTAGGTAATTACTCAAGTAAAATGAAAACATATGTCCACATAAACACATATACGTGAATGTCCCTACAATAGTATTCATGATAGCCAAAAACTAGAAACAATCCAGGTTTCCATCAATAAGATAAACTGTGATATACTCATAAAACAAAATATTATGCAGCAATAAAAAGGGATGAACAATGACACATGCAACATGGATGAATCTCAAAAAAACATTATGTTGAGTGAAAGAAACATCATACCAAAGAGCACAGATCACGATTCTTATGGTGGAGAGATTTAAAATATTGGTTGCTCTTGCCTGTTAACAACAGAAGAAAGAAAACATAATAGAAAAAAAAACCCCAAAGAATGAAGTAATGGTTGTTTCTGCAGGGATGGGGGGAGAAAAAATACTCCAGACTGAGCTCAAAATTTTTTTTAGGAAATGAACTGCTCCCCTCTTGTCTTACCTAATTCTTTTTCTTTTTTTCTTTTTTCTTTTTTATTTCAGCATATTATGGGGGTACAGATGTTTAGGTTATGTATGTTGTCCTTGCCCCCCCCCCTCCAAGTCCAAGCTTCAAGCGTGTCCATCCCCCAGATGGTGCACATCGCACTCTTTGTATATGCAAATACCCATCCCCTCCTCCCCCTCCCCCCTCCCCCCTGCCCGACATCCAATAAATGTTATTCTTATATGTGCACTTATGTGTTGATCAGTTAATACCAATTTGATGGTGAGTACATGTGGTGCTTATTTTTCCATTCTTGGGATACCTCACTTAGTAGAATG
>CAUYSK010091587.1:0-18721 GCA_963575035.1 Avahi laniger
AATATTTGAGCTCATGTTTTGCGCATCTTTATACCAAGTGGTTAGTATAATAATAACAGGCTGCTCTGTGTATAGTGAGTACTCAATAAATAGGTGTAGAATTGTTATGTCTTCCTGCTTAACTCCAGTGAGTGGTTTTTACCAAAAAGTCCCAAAACAAGAAATGTTGGCGTGGATGTGGAGTGGTGGGAACATGCTTGCACTGCTGTTGGAACTGCAAACTAGTACAACCTCTATGGAAATTAATATGGGAATACCTCAAAGAAGTAGACCAAAAAGTAGACCTACCATTTGATCCAGCAATCCCACTGGTTGGGCATCTACCCAAAAGAAGAAAAGACATTCTATAATAAACACATCTGCACTAGAATGTTTATAGCAGCACAATTCACAATTGCAAAGATGTGGAAACAACCCAAGTGCCCATAATACATGAGTGGATTAATAAAATGTGGTATATATATACCATGGAGTACTACTCAGCCACAAAAAAAAAATGGTGAACTAACACCTGTTGTATAATCGTGGATGGAGCTGGAGCCCATTCTCCTAAGTGAAGTATCACAAGAATGGAAAAATGAGCACCACATAAACTCACCATAAAATTGGTGCTAATTGATCAACACTTACGTGGCCATATGGAAGTAACATTCATCAGGTGTCAGGCAGGTGGGAGGGGGGAAGAGGGTATGGGTATGTTCACATCTAATGGGTGTGGTGTGGTGTGCACTATCTGGGGTATGGACATGCCTGTAGCTCTGAATCAGATGGTGCAAAGGCAATATATGTAACTTAAACATTTGTACCCCTGTAATATTCTGAAATTTAAAAAATTAAAAAATTTAAAAAAATGAAAGATTCTATACCCTCCCTCTGTAATGCAGCCTACTTAACCGACTTCATGTACAGGTGTCATTTGGCCCTCTTCACTTTGCACTGTGGGAACAGGGACTCAAAAACAATGCAAAAATGTTGATACTTTGCCTATTGCTATTGCTGCAATAAGTTATCTTTCCTCTCCAAAAAAAGAGAGAAAGAAATACAAATGACATTGGTAAGAAACAAATCTTTAAAGTAGTTTTGAAATTATATGTCCTTTGAAACAACTATTTTAGCTGTCAGAACTGTTCATACAGGTCACTCTGCTGGCTTGTCAATAATCATTCTTCCAAAAATGATCCAGTGATAAATCTTAGCCCTCAGAGCATCTGTCCATAATTTTGTTTATGGCATTCGAGCACCAGCCAGAGTAGAATGACTCTACCAATATCTCAACTGTTATGTAGGATAGAGTATTTTATACTCTTTTGCCGCCAATATCTGTTGACTTCAACATGTCCCGTTATATATGTTATATATGATATGTAATAATATGATGTATTGTGGTTTACTAATGATGAGTAGAATCATTCCTAGAGTCTAATAATTTGGGGGCAAATGTTTGGGTCCCATTGCTTGTGCTGTTGGCATCTGGACAATAACTCAAGGAGGTGGATGAGAGAAATTGACTCAAGTCCCCTTAGATATTCACGGCCAATTTTTTCTCACTTCCTCTCATTTGCTTTACTCCCCCAACCCTAACCACAACCATAATGACAACAGCACAGATTCAGAATGAAATCTCCTTCCAAACATATCCATCTCAGGCTGTCCTTTTGGGGTAAGTAGGTCTTTAAAAAGAAAATGTGGGATATAACTTTGTCTAGGCCTTTTTCTTATCTAATTATTGACTGTTATAAAACATCTCTTGGATGCTTCATTAATCTGTATTGCCCTTTGAAAATTCTACTGTCTTCCAAATTACTTAGGTTTTGTTTTGTTTTTTTAATCTAGATTGTAGAAGGCATGAAACGGAATAAGTGGAGTATTGAAAATGTTGCCTTTGGTTCTGGTGGAGCTTTGCTACAGAAATTAACAAGAGATCTCTTGAATTGTTCCTTCAAGTGTAGTTATGTCGTAACCAATGGCCTTGGGGTATGTCCTTCAACTTTTACTCTTTCTGTTTTAGTACTTTCTGTATATATCTAGGTAGATTGTGGTTATTGAGTGCAATAGTCAAAGGATAATATGGTCCTAGGCTGTTAGTATGTTGTCAGGTACTACTGACCTTGTCTCAGAAACAAAGAAAAGAAAGGAGATATTAGGTAGTAACATAATTAAGAAGAAAAAAAAAAGACTTGGAAAAAGGAGGAACAATAAGGTGAAAGATTATATAAGAGAGATAATACAGGTGAGTCCTTTCCCATGGCTTCACAATATACCTTTGGATCAAAGAGTTGACCATATTTGAGTAGGAATGTCAGCTGACCTAGCCAGCATATATTAACGGTAAGCAAGTATGTAATACAATCATTGTCAAAACAGCTTTAGGAAAATAGAGTGTGAAGTTTGGATTGTGGTACCAGAATCATGTTCCAGCAGCCATGGAACAGCTAGGCAGCTAAACAACTATCCCTCTAGCTCCTCCGTAGCCTCTTGAGAGCAGGGCAGTCTGTGGAGCAAAGGGCAGAGGTGGGGGGATGCTAAAAACTACTAAAAACACCTGAGTTGGTTCCCTGCTTTGCTATCTTTCCTCTTTGGAGAGTTCTGGGATTGACTTATTTGTTGCTCTAATTCCACTGCCATTGTTAATTGCTTCTATTATGTTTTGCCTCCTATCTTTCTGATCCTGAAACAAACATTTTGCTCTCTTCAGGTACTCTTAAGTTTTTTGCTTCCGACAATAACAAAATAAAGTAAAAAGTAACAAAAGGGACAGGTTACAAGTTAAGAAAGCCTTTACCTTAGTAATATCCTAGTTCCTCTCCAAGGATTTTTTTTTAATATATTTAAACATATATATATATGTGTAGTTTTGGCATAGTTGGGTTTTTTAAATAGCATGTATCAATTTAGAGGCAGTTTATATTATTAAAGGAGATACATTAAGGGTCATATGTTAGAATACTCAAAGACTTCCAAGAAATGGAGTGTTAGGTATTTGTGTTTGGTGAGAAAGGGTATCTAAGATTTGGGTTCCATTTTTACCTTTTCTCATAACAGACTGTCCATCAAAACAGGCTAAAAAGTTATGTTTCTAAAAGCCAGAATAGATTTATTTAGTTATACCTATTAAGTGTCTTAAAACTTACACATAAATTATGTATATAGTTTTTTGTAAATGACATTTGGACATTTCTGATGATTAGTCTATTTCTCTAATTTTCTTAATTTGAATTTTAGGTTAATGTCTTCAAGGACCCAGTCGCTGATCCCAACAAAAGGTCCAAAAAGGGCCGATTGTCTTTACATAGGACACCAACAGGAAACTTTGTTACACTTGAGGAAGGAAAAGGTGACCTTGAAGAATATGGTCATGTATGTATTTATGCTGATTTTTTTTTTAACAATAGTGGGTTGGCTCTCCAAATTAATAAAAAAGATTTTTATGTTGTATTTTACTTTTAAATTCTTTTTAGAATAATTTTTGTAAAGGACAAAGTAGTTTTATTATAAAATGTACAGTTGCTGACCTGGCCTACCAAAATAAGGTGAAAAACAAGTTGCTAGGTCATAAATCCAAAATCTGTGTATACATTGGGAGAAATATTTTATAACATTCAAAAAAACTGAAAATTTTTTTTTTTTACATTGTGGTCAGTATGGTAATGATTGTTGACCTTCAACAAGCTTCTGTATTATACTTGATCTTAATTTTGCTGTCCATTAGCAGTGGATCATTTCTGAAAAGGTATTGTTAGGAATACTTAAAAGGATGCTGTTTGTAGAAAGACTTTTAGCTGTGTTATAGTAAAATTTTGGTAATTTTAATAGGTAATAGAGGGGCTATCCAGATTCTAAAATGTTGAAGATAATTCTGTTTTTTAAAAAATTTAATAGTGTCCAGTTCAGATGGTTTTCTTTAGTCTCATTTAATTCTCATAGCAATCCTATGGGCTAAAAGTGCATGATACTATCTTAATAGTGTAAAATGTGAAGATAGGATGCCTTGCTTCAGATTACATAATTTATAAATGGTGAAACCTTGACTTAACCTTAAGTTTTCTGATTCAAGTCAACCAAATTGAAAAAATTTGTAGTATGCTAAAGTAGTCCATTTGATCTAATGGTCTTTAGTATACAAAAGTACATTTATATTCATGAACTCAAGTTATAAAATTTTTGGTTTTTAAGCCACTGGATTGAAGAAAACTCAGTTTTAGAGGGAAACTACTCATGAATATTCATATTCTCCAAAAAGTTTACACCAAACACACACTAATTTATTATTTTCTATTTTGATTCTTTATAATGTCAAATTTACTGTTATGTTACTTTTATCACTTTTTAAGGTTTTGAGCCAGAATTGATGAAATACTTTTTTTGTTATATTTAATGAAAAATGTATAAATTCATAACTCAGACTTTTAGAATTAGATCCTTTTATATAGCCTGATAGGCAATTCTTTGAGCAAGCCTCATTTAACTCTTGCATCTAGTAAGATTTTGCTGAATTAGTTTATCCCAGATGAACTAAAAGTCACTTGAGACTAAAAGTAAAAACATAAGTGTCATTTTAAAAAGACATCGATTTTAAGAGTATGTGGTAATACACTAGAACATTCAAAACACTAATCAGTTTATAATCATCTAGGTATTTTGATTTAAGAATAGGAACCAGCCTTCCCTGATAGGTTATATTTAAATTTATGAAAGAAAATGCTACTGCTGGGGCAGCGTGATTTGAAGCAACACAATGACAAATATATTAGGTAATGTCATATGCACCTCAATCTTCTGACTAGATAGAAAATTGAGATTACTTCTATGGATTTTTCGAAGAGAAGCTAGAGGCAGATATCTCCTTGTTAAGGTAGGCGTGGCTTTACCAGATCCAAAAGGAATTTAGTCCTAACTCCCTTAATCTCTCTTTGTTACCCTTGTATGGATGAAGTGGATTACCTTTATCAGTGACTTTTGGAGTATACAGAGTCTTTAATTCAGTCACTATGCATTAGTCAAGAAGTGATACCTGTTTTTGTTGGTTTGGGGTTTGGCTTTTGTTTTTTTGTGGATTTTTTAAAGCCAGAATTTAGTGCCTAGCAAATTTATTAAACGTCCAGGTTAATAAGTTTAATCAGTGTAGAGCGTGTTGACCTGCAACTAGGAATGGTTGGCAGGCTTTTCTTGCTGTACTGTCGGTGTTCATTGTCAGTGATAGTCATAGTTCTCCTGGTGACCACCTCAGTAAAAAATGGTCAGGTAGGTTTTTTGTTTTTCCTTTTAAGAAAACTGGCTTAAGAATGTAATATTTAGATCAATCCTTTTCCTAAAAGTTGAATATTTCTACATAGCAGGCAACTCAGTGATTTGCCATTTTAGATAGCGCCTTGTTCTCTGCCTGCTCCACCAGCATTTTTTGTGTATCACACCATTTCATAATTTGAACACCGTCAACACCTCTTTGTATTGGATTTAGGTATTTTGCTTGATAATCTCTTCAGCTTAATCATTAAATTTATTACATTTATGCAGGATCTTCTCCATACTGTCTTCAAGAATGGGAAGGTGACAAAAAGCTATTCATTTGATGAAGTAAGAAAAAATGCACAGCTGAATATCAAACTGGAAGCAGCACCTCATTAGGCTTTGTTTTATGACTGGGTGTGTGTTGCGTACGCATGTGTGTGTGTATATGTGCCATACACATATACACCTGTGTGTGTGAGTATGTAATACATAATGTTTATTGTACAGATATGTGGGGTTTCTTTGTGTTTTATGATACATTACAGCCAAATTATTTGTTGGTTTATGGACATACTGCCCTTTCATTTTTTTATTTTTTTTCCAGTGTTTAGGTGATCTCAAATTAGGAAACACGTAACCATGTAAAAGATTAATGCTAAAGCAAGCTTTTTAGGGCCCTTTGCCAATAGATAGTAATTCAATCTGGTATTGATCTTTTCACAAATAACAGAACTGAGAAACTTTTATATATAACTGATGATCACATAAAACAGATTTGCATAAAACTATCATGATTGCTTTATGTTTATATTTAACTTGTATTTTTGTACAAACAAGATTGTGTAAGATATATTTAAAGTTTCAGTGATTTAACAGTCTTTCCAACTTTTCGTGATTTTTATGAGCACAGACTTTCAAGAAAATACTTGAAAATAAATTACATTGCCTTTTGTCCATTAATCAGCAAATAAAACATGGCCTTAACAAAGTTGTTTGTGTTATTGTACAATTTTGAAAATTATGTCAGGACATAACCTATAGAATTACTAACCTCACTGCCCCTTGTAGAATATGTATTAATCATTCTACATTAAAGAAAATAATGGTTCTTACTGGAACGTCTAGGCACTGTACAGTTATTATATACCTTGGTCGTTGAATTGTACCAGTGAAATGCCAAATTCGAAAGGCCCGTACTGCAATTTTATATGTCAGATATTGCCTGTGGCTCTAATATGCACCTCAAGATTTTAAGGAGATAATGTTTTTAGAGAGAATTTTGCTTCCACTCTAGAATATATACATAAATGTAAAATATTGACAAAAGTGGAAGTAGTGTATTTTAAAGTAATTACACTTCTGAATTTATTTTTCATATTCTATAGTTGGTATGACTTAAATAAATTACTGGAGTGGGTAGTGAGTGTACTTATTTCAAATGTTTTGATTCTGTTATATTTTTCATTAAGTTTTTTAAAAATTAAATTGGATATTAAATTGTATGGACATCATTTATTAATTTTAAACTGAATCTCTTCATAAATAACACCTAAGCAAGTTCTTAAATGCATATAAATTATCCCAATGAAGAGCGTGATGACATGAGCTGCAGTGGAAGAATTTTTAACTAGAGTGATTAACTGCTAGATTCTGAATCAGTCATCACATTTGACTAGAGACCAGTTTCTTTCAAATGATTTTTTTATATACGTAGGTTTGTTCTTCTAAGACGGGTTGGCCAACCATGGCCCGAAGGCCAAATTTGGACTTGCTGCTTGTTTTGCAAATGCATATTGTCTATGGCTGCTTTCCCAGTACAACAGCAGAAATTGAGTAGTTGCAAAAGAGGACAAATGGTCAACAGGCCCGAAGTGTTTATTATTTGGCCCTTTACACAAAATTAGGAAAAAAGCTTTTGACTCCTGTTCTAAGAAAAAAGGAGTGTGCCTTGCATTTTAAGGGAAATGTTGGTTTCCAGGGAAGGGTGGAGGCTAAATAATTATGCCTTTCGTCCTTTCTTTTCTCACTTAAGAATCTGATAGTGGGAGACCAATTTAGAAAAGTTTTAACAACATAACATTAAATGTGAAATTTTAAAATTGAAAAGCCATAATCATCTGTCTTAAGCAGTTACATGAGAAAATGTTTTATCACTAGAATAATCTAATTAGGGGTGAGTTATATGTATTAAATGTCTTTTATAAGTGGTATTGGAAAGAATATAGGTTTTTCAGATGATTCTATTAATAAATATTTAGCGAGAGCAATAGCATTCTTTAGTATGAGTCTTCATTCTGTAATCCATGGTAGAAAATAATTTTAAGATTTTTTAAAATATATTTAAGTAAGGATTAGTAATATTAAAAAGAACACACCTTCACAAAATGTGCTAAGAGACTTACGAAGAATTAAAATGAACTATATTTATTACTGATAACAACTTTGATAACTACCCATAATTTTGTATTAAACTGTTTAAACATTGGAATTACAATACAAACAGTATTTTTTGTGTGTTTCAGCAGCTTCAGAATATCTAGAGGGGTTTTATTTTGGAACTTTCAGTGAATGCTAAAAGCTGTACATTTGTTGACAGCCATAGATTAGGAGGTCGAATGATTAATTCTGTTAGCTCTTACCACTTGGAATCGAAATTCTGAATTTCTGGCACTGAGCAGTTAGTATTTGGCCATCCCTTGTTCAGAGCACCAAATAATTAACATGGATGTCAAATAAAACTCTACTTCATGTCACCCTTAAATCATCCTAACTCTTCCAGACAAAAGCAGATGGCATTTATGGATGTAAGCCATTGGATTTGCAGTTGACATTAATGAATCCCCCTTGATTCTTAATATCGTCAAGTATTTATGTTTTAAACAGGACGTAGGAGTTCTATGTTAAGACTCTTAATTTTATTTGTATCCTATACTTAAAATGGTTTTTATGATTATCTCTAATTTCCTTTTTTGAAATAAATTGTTATGAAGAAATTTTTATAATCCATCTTGGAAAATCAGAAAGAGAAAAATGGCAGGGTATTTTGTTCTGTTTGCCATAATTTGGAACTCACACTTAAATATTTTGTAGTTTTACATTCCTTTTTAACCCATTCAGTGGAGAATGTCAGCTTTTCTCCCAAGTTGTATGTTAAATCTATTCTAATATGTACTCAACATCAAGTATAAACATGTAATAAACTTGGAAATAAAGTTTAGCTCTATTAGTGAAATGTTAAATTTGTGTGCTTCAAGTAATGCCATTTCCAGACCTACCTTTTTAAGGTATTCCTCCCATTCAAAGGATGAGAGGGTGAGAGACAGGGAAGTGTCAGGATTGACTCCTATTTTCTGCCTTGCACAACTATGTGAATGGTAGTGTCTCTTACTTGGAATGCTGGAGGGATACCAAATTAGGGGGAAGAAGCACAATTCCTGTGTTAAGGTTTGAGATGCCTTTTAAGACATTTAAATGTAGCTATTAAGAAGGTAATTGGTGATACAGGTTTGAGGATGGAAAGTGTGGCTTTGATGTACAGGAGGTCAATGAACGCACATAGTAAAGGATACTTTTCCAGGGAGGGTATAGAGCAGGAGTTGGCAAACCCCAGGCCATAGGCTAAATCCAGCCTGCCATCTATTTTTGTAAATAATTTATTGGAACACAGCCACACCCATTCACTTAATTATTGTCTTTGGCTGCTTTTATGCTGCAGAATTGAGTATTTGTAATAGAAAAATTATGGCTGCAAAGCCTAAAATAATTTACTGTCTGACCCATTACAGGAAAAGTGCCAATCTCTGCTATAGAGTATAAAGGGGATCTAGGGCAAAGCATGAGTAGCTCTTGAAGGTTATGTAGCAGAGCATGGGCAGGCCAAGGAGACTGACAGGCATAGCTAAGGGATGAAAGGACAAGCAAGAAAAGTCAAGTCACAAGGGCCAAAGGAAGGGTTTTTGAGCTCAGGTGTTGAAGATTGCTGAGGGATGCAATAGAATGAAGAACTTAAAACAGCTTGTGGATTTAGCCACCTAGAAATAATTGATGCCTTGGAGACATTCCCATCCAGATAGTAGAGGAGGCAGATTTCAGAAAGAAGCTCCCTTAAACAACTCCATGAATTTGGGATGTGTAAAGGAGAAGAGAATGGGGCAACAATGTCTTTCTTTCCCCCTCTAGCTATGGCTTTATCTTTGAAAAAGACTGATGATTTGGGGTTCCAGAGAAGGTAGAGGAAGATGGGATGCACTGGTGGGAGATTGGCTTTAAATGGGAGGAGATGCTTCTGTTCCAAAAGAAAAGGAGGGGTGCAGATGCATGCTTTGGTTTTCTCTGAAGCCAGAGGCCAGATTCCACCTGCAGGTGGTTTGCATTCATTGATGTTCACTCTAGAGAAAGGAAGCATCATACTTTAGTTGGTAACAGAATCCAGTTAGAAACACAGTTATCCTGACCTGCTTTATTTATTTTTTAATTCTGTAATTGGCTACTGAGCTGTTAATTTCTTTGAGATAAACTAGGGAATGCATTTTGTAGTTTTTAGTAAGGATTAACTATTGTGCTTAGGAGCTCTCCTGATGAATTTGCTACAAGTTTAATTCTGATTAGGTCTTCCTGAATAGCCAGAGGTGTTCTACCAGATCTCTGAGCCTGGAAAAAAGACTCTTATCTTCAACGTCTTGTTTTCTAGTCCTTCTTCCTCCACCAACAAACATGTTCCTGTTTCTTGCACCCTTTAAAAAAGAAAAACGTAACTCCGCTCTAGTCTCATTTCTCCCATTTGTATCAGACTTCTTTATTTATTGCCTCCCTTCCTGCACACTCATCTCCCATCAGGTTCTCACCCCTTACTAGACAAAACAGGGACCTGATTGCCCATTGAATATATTATCTGAGGTGTCTTCTGCATTTGCCACTGCTAATAATTCATTCCTTGAAACTTCTTCCTTCTGTAATGTTCTTGGGTCTTCTAATCTCTGTGACTGTCTCTTGAGCTCTTCGTCATATAATTTTATGAACGGCACATTCATATAATTTTATAAATGGCACATCCCATTTATCTGCATGTTCCTCAGATGGTCTCAGCTATGAGCAAAAGCCTCCGTGAATTTATATCTCCAGCGCAGACTTCTGAATCTCTCTACCTGCCTCTGATACATTTCCTCTCTGACACCTACTCAAGTGCAACAAGATCAAGCTGACCATATTCTCCCCAAACTTACCAGATTTATTTTGATTCTCTGCCTCATTTGGCAGTTCAACAGCTCCCCAAGTGAAACTTCCCTCTCCATTACCCCACACATTTAATCAAGCACATAGTCCTGTTGACTTACCTACTAAATAATGTTATAAATGTGTGTCTTCTTTCCAACTCCTGTTTGAGGCTCTCAAATCTCTTCCTGAAATACAGGTTGAGCATCCCAAATCCAAAATCTGAAATGCTCCAAAACCTGAAGTTTTTGAGTGCCGACATGATGCTCAAGGGTAATGCTCATTTGAACATTTTGGATTTCAGATTTTCACATTAGGGATGCTTAACCAGGCAGTATAATTCCAAAATCTGAAAAAAATCTAAAATCCGCAACACTTCTGGTCCCAAGCTTTTTGTATAAGGGATAGTCAATCTGTAATATGGAAATTATCTAACTAGTTTTCCTATCTTCAATCCAGCCTCCCTCTACTCTGCTACCAGAATATTCTAACAAAATCTAATAGTGTCTGCCAGTCCCCTGCTTAAAGCATCTCAGTGTTCTCTTTAACCTGCAGAATACTGCTCAGAATCCAGCCCAACCCACAAACCCTGATCTGCCCTTATATGTATAGCCTCATGTCTTCTCTTCATTTTCCGTGTCAGCGTCACTGGCTTGCTGTACCTTACATGCATGTACACGTACACTGTGCCATTTTCTCCATTTTTCTGCCTTTGTGTGTTCTGACCGCTGAGCTAGGAATGCCTTCCCTTTAGGAGATAACAGTTCCAAGGAGCCTTCAACAACTCATCCGCCATCCCCACCTCACATGCCCTTCATCTGGCCTCTGTAGGCATTGAGCATTTCTAAAATAGCACTTACAGGTCTATATTTTACATGAAACATTCATCTATATCTTCTGCTTCAGCACATAGTAGACATTCAAATGTCTGTTGAATAAATGAATAACTTTTCTGTAATACTAAAACTCTGAACATTTTAGTAAGTATTAAAAAATGGAAAATTTTTTAGTGTTTTTGTTTAAAGGTGGGTAACTTTTTCAAAGTACGTACACATACTACTGTCTTTTTTAAAATTCTTAAATTCATGTAGTGTAGTTTAAGGTATTTCATCAAAACATAGAAAGCTAAGGTATAAAGAAATTAAGTTATTTGCCTAAAGTTACCTTGTATGTAGTTTAGTAGTTCATAACTTTTCTTGGATCTTAGACCTCTGAGAACTTGATGAGAGCTATAGGACCCTCTTCCCAGAAAAATTCTCATTTGTGAGTAAACAAGTTTCCATATAATTTAAGGGGATTCATTCCACAGACTCCACATTAGAACAACTCCTCTAGTTAATTGTAGAACAGAAATTAGAATTCAGGGCTATTTCTAGCAAATGTTCTTCCCTCTTTATTTGAACTTCTAGTGGTTCTCTTAGGAATTTTAAGGTTTTAATCACCTTAAATTGTGTTTGCAACAAGACAAAGTAAATAAAAATAATTCTACTCTCAGATTCTACAGACTTCACTGATGCAGATTCTAAAATTAGTGGCCATTTTAAATGCCTTTTTATAGGTGGAGAAACAAACAGGAAGTGAAATTAAGAAATCTGGCCATATGATGTGGGAAGATTGAGAAGAATGCAGGAATCTGTGCAAACCATCGACACTAAACTTTTGACAAAATTTCTCTATTTTTATAAATAGAAGATTCTGTTTCCATAAACGTAAGAAGGCTAGGTAATTCTGACTCACCCACGACCTCACAACCCCTACTGAAAACAACAAAAACTGATAGATATTTTTTCCCCCCAAGTTTAAAAGTATTGAACTAACAGGACAATAAGAAATTACCAGATCAAAATACAAGGGAAAATGGGACCCTGAGAGGTAACCAAGCACTGAAGGTGCTTTTGCCCTGGGTATTTACCAAACCTGGGGACTATGAGCTTCAGTTTTTGGGACCTGACAGGACATGATGAACAAAAATCAGAGACTCTCATGTCATAAAGCAGGGCCCCCAAAGGGCTACACTTCAGGATGAGGATGATCCAGTAGTAATCTATCCCCACACCCCTAGGGAACTACAAGAAAGTTGCTTTAGTTCTGGGCAAACTAAGTTAAGAAAAATCTAAATTGTCATTGCAAGCTGCCTTTGCAGTCCAAATTCATATCCTCTACATACTGCAAAACCTCAAACTATAAATTTAGATTAAACTGGACTGGCAGAATTCCCCAAATGCCTGACAGAAGTCAATGCAAATTCTTTCTGAAAGGATACTTTCATCCTAAGCCTCAAAAAATTCCCAAAATAATTTTCTAAGAAAGTAAACAGCTTACAAAATAATCACATAGGAAACCAGACACCATGAATGTGTCTGCAGAAAAATTCGCAAAGGGTTCAGATGCCGAAACTATGAAACACAATAAAATAACTGTTTAATATGTTTTTTAAAAATAAAACACACTTGAAGATATCTGTGAGAAATAGGAAATTTTTTTAATGGCCTTACAGATTAGAATTTGTGGGAATAAAAAATACAGCAACTGGAATTAACAGATTAGACAGCTAGAGAGAGAAACGATGACTTGGAAGACAGATGTGAAGGAATTACTCAGAATGTGACAAAAAAAAATGGAATGAAACTTAAGCAACATGAAAGGGTGAAAAAACCTAACATACCTAATCAGAGCTATAGAAGAAAAAGAAAGAGAAAATAGGTTAGAGGCTGTATTTTAAGAGATAAGGGCTCAGGATTTACCTGAACTGATGAGAAGCAACGATCTAAAGATTAACACTCGATGAGTCACAAACCAGATTAATTAAATCCACACCACTGAATGCATCCCAAGCAAGATAAATTAAATCCACACCCAGACACATTATAGGGAAACTGCAAATCAAGAGTAACAAAGAAAATATCCTAAATGTATCCAGAGGAAAAAAAAATTGTAGTCTAAGGAAAGAGATTGTCTGCTGAACTCAGCAGCAACAATGGAAGCCAGAAGACCAGAAAGAACTGTCAACATAGAACCCTGTTCCCACCAAAACTTTTTTAAGAATGAGATAAAGACATTTCAGACCACCAAAAACTGAAGGTTTGGCACTAGCATAGCATCACCAAAGGAAGGTAAAGGATGAAGGAATGAAGTGCAATAAAAAAATAAGGATATGAGGGTAAACTAAACATCGACTATACAAACAATAGTAATGAGGTCTTACGGATTTAAATTAAATAATATTTAAAATATGCAAGTATGGCATGGAACAGGATAAATGAAATTGAAAATGTTCTAAGGCACTTAAATTGCCAGAAGTAAGTTAAAATTAATGATTAATTTTAGTCTATAATAAGTATACACGTTGAATTAAAAGGCATAGAAATGAAATATGTTACTTTCAAACGGAAATGAATGGTTAAAATTTTTCAAAAGAAATGAGAAAAAATAGGTGGGACAAATAGCAAAAAACGTAAGATTAATGATACATATATCCTACACAGACATAAAATCAGTTAAAAGATAGAATTTTTTAAATCTACTTGCTACATACAAGAGACACATACAAGATGTAAAGAAATTGAAAATATTTTTCAATATTTTAAAAAAATAATGACTGTCATTTTCCCTCTAATCAGATGTTTGCTCAGGGTTTCTGACCAAGTTAGGCTGAAATGACACATTGTATCATTGGGCTCCAGAATAGTGTGCCAACAAAGTGTGCTCAAAGGAACAGAGCATTCCAGCACCGTGCCAGCGCCCTGGCTTTATTTACCAAGCTTTTGGAATAATATGTGCCTCAGGCAAAGAGCTCTCTCAGTCTGCCCTCAGATTGTGATAATGTGCATTCAGAAGCCACACTGAAAAACGTCAAAGGACAGTTCAGCGCATGAAAATATGCAGTCTGAGCAATAGTGCCTACTGTTGATTATTTTTCTGGACCTTCTTGCTTCCAGTTTGTATATTTTTTATATCCTTCCCTTGTGTCTTTTATCAGGGGTTGGGTGCATTACCCTTTGTATCAGTGGACAGAGGAGGGATGGGGAGGGCCAGAATTACCTGTGAGGCTTTTCTGAACCACATACATTTACTCCTAAAGTCTGACACATGCCAGGACACGACAGTGGAAAGGGCCTGTGTGGCTTAGATAAACCACCAGACAAGAACACCTATCATCTGTCCAGAACCGCAGCTCTATATAAACCACTACCCAAGTATCGAGGGAGGACTTCATCCCTAAATACTTTATAAACCGTACAACCTCCCCATTTGAAGCTTTTCATCAGTAGTGTTCTCCGTTCTGCTTAGAGAGCAAGGCACAGTGAAGGATGGCCAAGAATGGTTCAGTGAGGTTTATACAACGTGTCATCACCCTCGCCCGCTGGAGGAAGGAAAGGTCACTGTATTTTTCCTACAGGGAGCAAAGCGAAGGACTTAGCTCTGGGAAAAGGACACGTCGTATGCATTTCCAGGCTCTGCAAATCTGTTAACCTGTCCAAGCAGGTCCCTTCCTCTCCCCTTCACGTAGGATAACCTCGAAAACTAAGCCTCTCAGGAGGTTTCTATCACTGATTTCCACGTACTAAAAGTTCTTGGTATATAATTTTTCTGTGTTATCTATATTCTCTATAATGTGCAAGTATTACTTTAATTATCAAGAAATAACAAGCATTTCTGATGAACAAAATCACAAGTGCTGGTCTCATAAAGTAAGTCAGACAGTGGGGTGCCCAGGACTCCTGGGGAATAAGGAGTTTTCCAATCCTGGAGCAAGTGAGGAGAGCTCTCTGCTCTTGAGGGCCACTGGCCACTGAAAACACAGGGCCACAGAACCAGAAAGCAACTGAATATAGCATTTCTGTGTGTGAGAATACATGTATATTGCGAGTGTGTTTGTGTGTGTGTATAAGGGTGTGTGTGTGGAGAGAGATAATGTGAGAAATACCTCATTCCCTCTCAAGTAGTTTTGAAACTAGGAGCAGAGAACAAAACTGTTTATGTACCACAACAGTTAAAAAGCATTTTTCAGTCCCATTTTATGCCCAGGGACACTTTAAATCTTGATAGGCAAAAATTTTAACTCATTGGATAAAACCATTATTTGGCAGGTGCTCATCTGTTTCCACCACTAGATGATATGGTCTAAGGGTGGGAAAATTGTCTGACCTGTGTAACTGTATTCCTAGAGCCTGGCCCGTGGCAGGCACTCGACAATTATACGTCACATGAAGGAAGTTTCATAATCTGCAAGTCTCAGTTCTGCCTCACACCCCCCCTTGCCAAGCCACATCGTGTTCTCTGCCCGCTTCTCTACTCCGGCCCCAGCCATTGCATCCAGCCGAGCGCTGGTGCTTTTTACGGCGAAAAACGACCGGTGGGAACCGATCAGCCATCCAAGTGGCCCTCGGTCATCTGCATCTTGCGGGGAATTCTGGACTAGCAATTCCATCTGCTTTGCCCAGAAAAGGTCAAATTCGATTATTCCCCAACAGACCTCCAAAACTACTACAAGCAGCATGAAGCTCTCCTCAGGAATTTACTGCTCAAAAGGCCCGAATTTCCAGTGAAGTCAGAACTCCCTGAACAAAATCTCAGATGCTCAAGACTATAATTTTTGTTTGTTTTTACTTTTTTGACCACAAACCTGAGTAAGAAACACGTTTCACATTGCAACCCAGTGCACACACACGTTACTGAGAGTCTCACTTTGTGCAAGTCACTCTGATCCTGCCAAATGTGTTCTCTGTGGTTCTGTTCTACCTTATTCTGCTCTATTCTTTTTTTTTTTTTTTTAATGCTGGTTTGAGCTCACAAAACTGATTTCTTGAACCACTAATGGTTGTGACCTGCAGTTGAAAAACCCTAAAAAAACCTAAACTGACCCAGAACAGCATCAGCCACCTTGGTCTCCTATTCACAAGATCACAGCTCTCAGGAAGCCCCAAGCCGAGCTGGATCCTAAGCCAGCCTTAAAGGCTCCAACTATAACCAGGTGAGTTCGGAATGTAGTGAATAAACTGACTTACTCGTTGTGTCATTTCCTAAGTAAAGAAAGATAGATTGGAAGGGAAAGAAATTAACATTTGTGCTTGCCAACTCTGCTAGGTAGGCAGGCTAGGCACTGTACCTGAATGACCCCCCTTCACCCCTCAGCAATTCTCCATAGTAGGCATCATCCCCACTCTATAGGTGAAAAAACCGATGAGCACAGTTATAAAGGAGCATGCCCATGGCCACGCAGCTGGTAAGGAACAGTGAGATTTCCAGCCAGGACCGTCCCGCGCCATAGTCCACCAGGCTCATCCTCCTGATGTGTGGCACCAGCCATGTGGGAAAGAGAGCTCCCCTCTTACCCTCCTGCCTTGTGTCTGTCCACATACAGCGTCTCACTCCACATCTGGCTTCCTAGTCCCTTCCTCCAGGAAGACCCCTCCAAGAAGCCATGAACCTCTAAACATGCAGTCAGTGCTTTATTTTTCCACGAGGTTTTGCAGCACTTGGTTATTGTGCATGCAATATGTGCACGGTGTGTGTGCGTGTGTGTGTGTGTGTGTGGTGTGTGTGTGTGTGTGTGTGAGAGAGAGAGAGAGAGAGAGAGAGAGTGTATGTGTGTCTATTGCTTTTCTGCTGCCAAAATCACACGCAGGCTTTCAGTAAATAAGCACTTGCAATTCTTAGAGCAGTACGTCACGCTCCACGATTCCCTTTTCTGGTGCCTCATCTGACCCAGCCACTTGGGAATGACCAGCTACAGCACTTCCAGCTATTTTTAGCCCCTTCAGCCGCTGACCTAGACTGTGCTGAGGAGGCAGTAGGAGCTGGGAAGGGCTGTATCAGCCGCGTCCAGACCACTTCTCAGGGGACTAACTGCCTGTAGCTTTGGGGCAAGGGTTGAAAGTAAGAAATCATGTGGGCAGAGCTTTCCAGGTGGGGAAATAAAGAGCAGATGGCTACCCCCACCAGCAGTGGAGACTGCCACTGTGGCCATCCGAGACTGTGTAAGAGAAGAGAGCAAAGGACGCAGAGGAAGGTCAGGGCACGTGAACAAGTCTGCAGCCAACTCCTAAGAGCAAAACCACCTGTAAGCCATGGCCCTCCGGCTGGAGCTTCCTTCAGGGTCTTCTGCTGGACTGAATACCCAGGAACTGGGAAGAACTTGCTCAGGCCATGCACTTGGAGAGTAGTCTACACGCACACCCTGGTAAAGGGGGCAGCCGCATAGACACAAGACAGATTCCTTCGGCTGGAATGGGTCCTTCAGACTAGAACACTCTGTAACTGCCCAGGGGCCCATTCAGTATATAGCCTGATCCAATCTCACTTTCAAGTGTTTCCTATATTGATTGGCTTAGTGGCATGTAGAAAAATCGTAGATACATGGAGACAAGTGGAATGTATATGTGGATGTGTAAAATATCTAGAGAGAGAGAGATGGAAAGATTATACCTGACAGTTTCCCTCTAAGAAATTCAAAAACGACTGATGTCTGATCAGACGGCCATCTGACTCAGTTTGATCAGATCTAATCGTCTGAGTCAGGGACACCCCTCTCAGAACTAATAATACTGAGAGAAAAACTGCCACTTAGTTCCTCCATTTGTATGAATTCACACCTCTGCTCAAAGGGGCACTAGCCAAAAAATAATAATAATAATGACTTTTTCAGACCATTTAAACCAGTATTTGGCTCAATTTAAGCAGGCTAAAAGGAACTAGTTTCTGTGCCTTTCTCTGTTTTTCAGAGTAATATGAGGAAAAAAATATCAAAGTTTTACAGTTTATCCCAACTATAGTCCATGGTTCCTTTTTTGTTTTCTCAGCTTATTACAGATCTAAAGATTGATATGTATGAAACATTGAGGAAGGAAATAGCAGAGGATGTAAACAGGTGAAAAACCATACCGTGCTCGTGGGTCAGCAAAATCAACATCGTTAAGATGTGTATACTACCCAAAGCGATCTACAGATTCAATGCAATCCCTATTAAAATACCAACATCATTCTTCACAGATGAAGAAAAATTAATTTTATGCTTTGTATGGAACCAGAGAAGACCCCACATAGCAAAAACAATTCTAGGCAATAAAAACAAAATGGGAGGTATCAACTTACCAGACCTCAAACTTTATTATAAGGCTGTAGTAATCAAAACAGCTTGGTACTGGCACAAAAATAGAGCCATTGACCAGTGGAACAGAACTGAGAACTCAGATATAAAACCATCCTCATATAGCCACCTAATCTTTGACAAAGCAGAGAAAAACATACACTGGGGAAAAGAATCCTTATTCAATAAATG